>JAODJU010000079.1:2297406-2314872 GCA_026776725.1 Gnathonemus echidnorhynchus
CCGGGGGGGGGGGGGGGGGGGTCTGTGGGCAGAGCAGGTGGCAGAAAGCAGCTCCAGCATCTGCCTCTGCACCAGTAGGAAACTTCTCCAGTTAATCAGCAGGAATCCCTACATTTCCCAGTACACCAGTGGGAAGCCATCGCAATGCACCTATTTAAATTAAGAGGTGCATCCAATTTGCCAGTAGGAAAACCCTTGGGCACATCAGTAAGGGGGACTGTAACTCCATACCGCACCAGCCAGAGGCCGACACACAGGTCTGTCCCCTGCCTGTGATGAGCTGAGATACATCTCTGTGTTTCAGATGCATTATCTTCTCTGACATCAATAACAGCCCGAGGAATAAAGTCAGGGGATGAGTGAAGTAAAAATATTGTTTCCTGCTAAATGTCAGATGAATGTCTTCCCTTCTGCAGTCACAAAGGACTTGAATAAAAATAAAATAATACATAAATGCAAAAATGGGCCAGACTATAAGTAACGTCCTTGCCGAAAGTCATTACAAGTTTACGAGTTCATCAGGCTCCTCAATGCTTCTCCTGAAGAGCCCGGTTCCAAGGTCAAACCTTGCGAACGTTACTCTTCTCAGAGTGGCTCGACCGTGCTGTACGTAGCTTTGTAGGATGCGTAATCTGAGCCGTAAGACAAGGAATCGTTCCCTCAATTCTTGCAGTGAAGCGAGTCCATTCCATCATGACTGAAGTCGAGGACAGCAGCATGTCTCTCGCTTTCTAGCAGCCAGTGGCTGAATAAGCGAGTGCCCTCCTGTCAGACAAATCACTCCGCGAGTTTGTAAACCTCCATGGAGCAAATGGCTTTGTTTAGGGGAGTCACTGTGTGTGTTCCACGTTTGATGTTTATGTCACTGACGGGTGAATGCTTCTGAGGATTACAGAACACAAAAATGACATAAAATAAAATTACTTAACACCTGGTAACTTGATATAGTTTCTGGTATACAGCCTTTTTCCCTTGATGTTTGGGGAGTACATATGTTGATAGGCAGGTTTCCTAAATCAGTTCAGTATCTGAGGTCGGTTAGTTTTGCCTTAGGGGTCTGTAGCTCAGATTCTGTTTGTTCTTGGTATCTGACATGATATATATAAATATATTTGTTTGCCCATAGTTTGGACTGAAAAGCCACTATTTGTAGGCTTATCATGTTTCCATTTTATTGTCTCTATACGGTTATGTAATTTTTAATAGCCTCGCCATTTCCAAAACAATTCAATGTGTCTCATGTATTTGAACAACATGTTCTATATTTTAGAAGCTGTTGTCTGTGTACAAGAGTTTTGTAATAGTTTTAATTAAGAGAATTACCAAAGACTACAATCTTAAAGAATAAATATTATGCACCACAAAAAAAAATTATTCGCCTCACTGCATGTTGATTCATTGTGATGATTTTCCTCCTTTTCAAATAAATCCATGACTTTCCTTAAGTCCCATTGGTTGAACCAGTAAGTGACTGACAGCAGACAGAGGCTGCCTTAACCAGCCACCTCTGACCGGACGTTGCGTCTGTTCATCCCGCGCAGGAGACTACGTGGTGATGACCGTGTATTTTGACCTGAGCAGGCGAATGGGCTACTTCACCATCCAGACCTACATCCCGTGTATCCTGACAGTGGTGCTGTCCTGGGTGTCCTTCTGGATCAAAAAGGATGCCACCCCAGCTCGAACGGCTCTGGGTACGTCTGCCTGGGACCGACAGCCATACTTTGTATGACAAATAAATAAATAAAAAATAGCAAATAAGTGAGGTTTAAAATAATCTCATTTATTCAAATTTGGCCATAATAAATGTGTGAAATGCAGACCTGTCCGCAGGGTCCCCGCTGAGCGGGCTTTGCGCCAGTCGTCCACATTTTCGCGCTGAAGATGAATGTTGCCTGTCTCTCTCCCTGGCTCACTTCAGCCTCTAATAGTGGTTGTCAGTCAACAAGCCTGTTTCCCATTTCCGCTTACCTTGTTTTTTTATGTTTTCATGGTTCTTTTATAAAATCTCATCGCCTCTGCTTGTCCAGAAGAGCATGTCGGTGAAGGTAATTGCTTTCTTTTGTGTTCGTGTTTTTTTTTTTTTTTTTTTTACCCCCCCATGTTATGAGTTATCGTGTCATTTCGCTGCCTTGGTCCATGTGTCCCGTGTCCCGTGTCTGTGGGGGTGTCTCACTTCTGCACACCTGTTTGGCAGTCATTTCCGGGCGCGGCTCATCAGCCAATCAAAATCTGATCAACTGCGCGCCCCGGGAGCCCAGATCAGCCTATCAGCTCCTGCAAAATTTTAGAGAGCAAATTTGATCTAAATGCAGGAAGAATGTGGCACCATTTTACTAACTTAAAAATGTGTCTAGTCCCTAATAAGAATTCTGATAGACTTTTTAAATTCTTTTTCTTGTGTTATCCCAGGAAGCAAAACAATAATAATAATACCTATTAACTGTTAACGAAAACCAGCTGGTCGCTACTTTTCAAGCTTAAGAGCTGCCAGCACCTTCACACGTCAAAAGAACAAACTCTCAGTCCAGAACTGCAGCAGCAGTCATTTGTTTAACGGAAACATTTGTTTGGTTTTGTTCCGGATACAATAGCAGTGTGACTGTAATCGGGGAGAAGCTGAGGGCTGCGGGACTTTTACCTATTAGCTATTTGTCTTCCTTGTCAGCCACGTGCAGTTCCTTATAGTCCCAGACGGAAGGTGTGTTTTCTGTTTCAAAGCAGTGCTTATTTTTGCATCGGTTTCACACTTAACAATGGTGCTGAACTATGGGGTAAAGCCAGAGAGTCTAGAGAGCTGTCACTGGGATGCCAGTGTGAAGCCAGTTTACTGAGGAGCACTTTACAGTGTTCGGATATTCAGCTGAAGCCCAGCCACACAGCTCACGCCAGGCCCTCGGGATTCTCGGCGTGAAGAATTCTGCTTTGCCTTTTTCGTTTTTTTTTTTTTTCTTGTTGACTGACGAAGGATTTACAGTCACAGAGCCAGAGGGCCTGTTGTGTTAGAGAGAGATGCGTCTGGATGAAGGGGAGGAAAATGCCATTAAATACCTGAACAAAGGAAGTCATTATGACTGCAAAACAAAAAAAAAATGGATATTTGCGCTCAGACACCACTTTTAATCCGAGGCAGAGGAGGAGAGATAAGCTTTAGCTCGCCGAGACGGAGGGAGAAATGTCAGCGCCGGCGGGAGAGGATTGGCGGGCTGTCACGTCCCCCGGACCTCGGCTCGGCGTCCGCACTCGCTGACAGCTCCGGCGGCCCCTTTCGGGAGAAATTACCATACAAGCGGGGCCCCCGGAGACGCTAACGAACACTAGCGGGAGTGTGGCGGGAGCAAGACGTCTCCCCCTCTCACTGCCAGCTCTGTGGTGCCATGGAAATGAGGCGGACGGGAAATTAGGTGTCATCCTTGTGTTTTCCCAGTATGGCGCCCTTCAGAAAAGGCCCCTCATTCTATCCGTCCTGCCAGGGGCGACATGTAAAAAAAAGCAGTGCTTGAAATTCCCACCTTCCCCTGTAGGAATGTTTGTCTTCTTTGTTTCGTGCATCCAGGGTTTCTTGCAGAAATACAAGTTGTTTTTTTGTGTGTCTCCCTCTGTCAGCCAAAGGCAGGCAAACAGGTGAAGCCAATCACCGTGGCCAACAGTTTGAGGAAAGAGAATTGGGTGTGCGATACCCTCCTAAAATAGATGCGCCCTGCTTGTTTCCATGGAAACCACTGAAACAGTCGCATGTCCCCCCCCCCCCCGTCTCAGAGACGCCCGCGTGTCTGCGTTCAGCCGTGGTTCAGCTTGCAGGTTTTTTTTCTCGTATTTATTTTTTTTAACCCTGCCTCCCCCAATCCCACCCCCCTTCACGCCAGACATGTGGCAACGTGGATCATCAGCGAAACACATTTCACCTGAAATAAGACAGAGCTGTGGATGTAGACCGCGCGCCGTCGTCGTCTTCAGACCTGTGAGAAGCTTCCGGGAACGTCTCTCTGCAAAGACGTCCTTCCTTTACCTGAAGCACGTTTACGAGACAATTTGTGCTATTCTTCCTTTTTTCCGTTTATTCCGCCATCAGCCCTTCCTACCCTTTTTATGCCCCCTCCAACCACGCAGTCAGATGACCCCAGAGAGCTGTTGCTCTTTTATGCTGCTCTCATTATCATCAATCAGTCATTAATGACGAATCACATCATTATTGTGATCATGTGACCGTCTGCTGCTTTTCCCTGCAGGTATAACGACCGTGCTGACCATGACCACACTCAGCACAGTGGCTAGGACCTCACTGCCCAGGGTCTCCTACGTCACTGCCATGGATCTTTTTGTGACCGTGTGCTTCTTGTTCGTGTTTGCGGCCCTGATGGAGTACGCCACCCTCAATTACTACTCCTACAGCGCGCGCAAGCCAACCTACACCAAGACCAAGAGAGCGGTGAGTCCGTCGCCTCCCTATGATTTCCCAGCCCTCCACTGGCCCACGTGCAGTTTCTCACGTCTCACCGCTACCCCCAGTAACACCTTAATCCAGCAGGAGGAGCTATAAACCTCATGCACAGAAGTAAATCGCAGCCTCAGGA
This sequence comes from Gnathonemus echidnorhynchus, assembly GCA_026776725.1. NCBI lineage: Eukaryota > Metazoa > Chordata > Actinopteri > Osteoglossiformes > Mormyridae > Gnathonemus > Gnathonemus echidnorhynchus. The sequence continues at coordinate 2,301,981 of JAODJU010000079.1, forward strand.
AATCCATTCATCCATCCGTTTTCCTACAATGTGGGGTTGGAGTCCATCCGGGCAGCACAGGGCAAAAGGGTTCCGCTTAGGATATTTCGACTTTACGATGATGCGATAGCGATGCACATTCGGTTGTTGTCATATATCGAATTTTGACCCGATCCCTTGTTAGCAATATGCCGTATGATACATTGTACTGATGCCGGCTGACAGCAGCCCCCGTGCTGCTGCACTCCCAGTATCTGTAGTGATTGCAAAGATGCCGTATGTGGGGTTTTTTGTGTTTCGACTAAATTTCCCCAAGCCCGTTCTCTCTATTAAATACCCAAGTGTGTCATGTCATATCATATTCATATTCAGTTTACAGTATTTTCTACTTAGGATGTGTTAATCAGTTGATAATCCTATTATAAGTCGTGGAGCATCTGCACAGACGGTATAGAATGAATGTATGGAGCCCAGATCTACCAGACGATATGCCGTGTAGCGTGTTTGGCAAACCCGCATCAGTGCATAACTCCCTGTTGTCGCAGGTAGAATTAAGGCATAAGATACAGCGAATCAGATTGCATGTTTATTCACAGGAACACTGAAGCTCATAAGACTTTTCAAAACCAGCTCACACTGAAATTGTGAAAATCTGTCACTGGACTTGTTTACACCCAGAGTGTATTGAAAGTACTTCATTTCCCCGGACGTGTGGGTTCAGAATGGATGTCCTGAATTCACAGTTTGTTTACATGCACTCGGAATGATCCGGGCTTTTACGCTTTTAACCACAGCTTAAGTGAATAAATGTAAGTCTGGGATAAAATGGAGCTTAGACAAGTAGCCGTAACCGGTAAGCTAACAGAAAATGTGACGCGCAAATGACAAAATGTCGAAATGGCGGTTCGTATCGTTAGTGCTGTTTCTGCAGATGCATTCTTTATTTCCCAGTCAAATGAAATTTCAACTGGTCGGCGTGAATGAATCATCGCCATGGAAAGCTTGGCTTCATTTTTATTTGCAAGCTTGCTGCTTTCACAAGTTCCCTCAAAGCCAAAACGGGACAGAAATAAGCTTTCAGGTTCACCTTTCTAGATGCTAACCTGTTCTACATAATCAAATCATCAATCACTTTATTTGTCCCCGAGGGGCAACTGCCCAAATGAAGCGCAACCCATCCATCCATCTTCTGAAACCACTCAATCCCAACTAGGGTCGTGGGGGGACTGGAGCCTATCCCGGGAACAATGGGCACCAACCCTGAGCAGTCACCCACCAACACACCACAGGGGGCACACACTGACAGGGCCAATTTAGATTCACCAATAAACCTATCCTGCATTATTTTGGACCATGGAAAGAAACCAGAGCCCCCAGCGAAAACAGGGAGAGCATACAAACTGCACGCAGAGAGGACCCAGGACCAAACCCAGGACCTTCTTGCTGAGGCAGCAGCGCTAACCACTGTGCCACCACGCTGTCCTCTGACGTGCAACCATTCACCTAAAATATGTCGGAGGGACAATAATGACTCTGCTATTTGCCAGGCTGTTTAAAAAAGCGTAAGTGTAGCCTTATAGAATGACAGTGGTGGTACCATCCTGGCATTTGGGTCTGTTGGGTGGGTAATGTTCAGTTGGGGTTGTAGGGTTGCCGACTTCGGTCAGCTGGCTGGAGTGAGATTTTCAAGACGAGTCTGCACACGCATGTACCCGCATTTACATGTATGTAACAGTTTTATTACTACCCCAATGCTTTTGATGTAGCTGGTTTTAGGTTTATAATTGAATAATGTAAGTTTGCCAAAAGATTTGTTGCGTGAGAGACTGAAAGCGTGAGTGTGCCAGATGCGGGAGAGTTGGCAACCCTGCGGTTGGGGTGCTGAGGTAAAAGTTATTAATTTGTTTAATAAACAAAAATAATGTTTACTATTGGGTAGGCAGACGATCAGTTTGGGGGTGCATTGCCCAGCCCCTGCCTACCTGTAGTCATACCCCTGATGAATAATAGCTAAGCAGTTCAGATATAAATAAACCTGTACTGTACCTGAGACGCACACAGCACTTTCAGTGCAGACCCTCGGGATGAAGGGTATGAAGCACCTTTTCCCAGGAAGTGCAGATTTTTTTAGCTCGGAATGCAGATGAGGAAGGAGACCACCCCATTCCTCTGGGGCTCCATCAGTTAAAAGCCATGGAGACTACCATGATTTATTGCTGCTATGGTGCAGACCAAAGTCAAATGAGGCCGAGAGCTAGGGAGACCTGCTAGGGCACCATGAAAGTGCATATACCATGTGATTCCCACGTTGTCGCCACCTCGTTTTAGGGTGTCAGTCTACGCCTGTCCTGTGCTCAAACTGGGCCTGTGGAAATCGAGGCACAGTGTGGACCAGCCTGACATCACGTTAGCTTCTTATTCACTATGTGCTCAGCGGACTTCAACCCTAGCTTGAATTGTAGCTGATGACATACCTGTATAGAATGTAGATCATCACAGGAAGTTGGTGCAGGCCTGAATAAGGCTTACAGCTAGGAATTAAAGAATATGGTACCTTTTACCTTACATGACTAGCCAACTATCTTCGGTCTTAAGCGACTTTCAGTTTGATTCTACTTGTAACTTCTATCCTCCAGAACTACTCGGTGCTGGACGTGGCACCGTCCCCGACGGTCATCACGCTGAACAACGCCATGTACTGGCAGGAGTTTGAGGAGGCGTGCCTCTACGAGTGCCTGGATGGCAAGGATTGCCAGAGCTTCTTCTGCTGCTACGAGGAGTGTAAGGGTGGCGCCTGGCGGAGGGGCCGAGTGCACATAGACATCCTGGAACTGGACGCCTACTCGCGCGTCTTCTTCCCCACTTCTTTCCTGCTCTTCAATGTCGTTTACTGGGTGGGTTACCTCTACCTCTAGCAGGCTTTGCCCAAGAGGACTGGGACACAGGTTCCCTCCAAACCAAGGAGTGATGTGGAGGAGAGAACTGGTGGGAAAGGGAGGGGGACACAAACAAAAATCACTCTTGGGTAACACGACTTTCTTACAAAGACTGCGGTTGAGTGATGCCTGACATCGGTACTCCTTCAGAACTGACCAGCTGGGTAACTAGCCTTCCCGTATTCGATAAGGAAGTGCTATCCATGAGCAGGCTGGTAAATCCTGGTGGTTCCTACCAAGAATACCTGTCATGCACTTTGAGGTACCAGGAAAATGCACAGTCACATGACCAACACTCGTACGCTTTCCTCTAAGAAGATATAAAAGAGGGGGTAAAGTGATTACTCTACAAAGGTCCTCTACTTGCCATCTTTTGTGGAACTGTCTACACATTCTCAACAGAGCAGAACACTGACTCGTAGCGACATTAACTCTACATGGAAAATCTCTGTCATTCGAAATCAGTCAAAACCGGCGTGTCAGTCATAGGAGGGACATTCTGAAACATCCTCAGTGCCTTCTTCAGGAGGGGTAGCCATCTGCTGAAGCAGAGGAGGAACCTTAAAGAAAGTAACGGGGCCAGTTTTGACTGATCATTCAAGCTGATTGCCAGCAGATTAGTTCCACACATTACCTGCCCATCTGTTTTTGTGCAGCGTTTCTAATTTTCTGTTATTGCCTACTAAATTATTTAGTAGCAAACCCTAACTCTGCACAAAGGATTTCCTTGAAGGGGGGGCAGGTATGGGGAAATAAACTTGTGGAGATAGAATTGACATTGTCTTCAAACGAGAAGAAAATGTTGGTGTGTTGAGTGCAAAAAACCAATGTTTATGATTTGTACTTTTCAAAGCAAGCTACATAACATCAATAGCTTCTTCTAAGCATTTCAAAACGTATGTACAGCTGAATTAGAATGATGGAGACTTGCATGGTGCAGTAAGGAATACAGAGGAGAATCACACTGCCTCGTCTTTTCAGAGACTGGATTTAGCGACACTCCGTTTCTTCGGAAGCAAACGCCTTTAGATCGCAGTCCCTTAATCTAATGATCACAGAACTGTGCTTTGCAATCTACAGATTATTATGTCATGGCATGGACAGGGAGAAGCCAGACACTGGCCAGCTGATCAACATTCACTCTTCTGGTGCAAGCGGCAAAGGTGTCCAAGGGATATCATTGGGAGACACCAGGGTGTTGACGTGCAATTAGCAATCTAGTCTCTTGGTTTGAGAAGTGCTACTTGCTAGAACAGAGGTCATCAGCTATTCCTATCAGGTCCAAATTCCATCATCAACACCAAGCCAAGCTCCATTGCCCCAGATGAACATTTCCCGGGACCCCCCCTTGGTAGATTTCGCTGACCGGGATGTGGTTGGTCAGCTGCCAATTGAGCACCCCTGTGCTTGAAGGAGAGATGAGGCTTTGATGCCAATAGATGGGAGGATTATCCTACATTTTTAAACGCCGTCTGGTTAAAACCAACAGGAAGCGCTAAAGCGACCCATGGGAAGCAATCAGGCATAATAATCGCGCCCACTGCCAGCTTGGTTTCACGTGAAGTTACTACTCGTAACCATCTCCTTTCATACATCTCTTAATGAGCACAAGAACCATCCAATCGAGTCAGAGGGTCCCTCTCTCCTTGTGGCACCTGTTTCCCAATCATGTAGTCCATTCTTTCGAGTCTCATTTGCTTGTAGCCAGTCACCCTGCTGACCTTCCTCATGAAGATTGCTCTAGTTAGATGTAAATGGGAGAAACATTGCCTTGGGGTTTGCCTGCACAGGACATAAGAAATTACACTGTATTAGTTAGAAATAATTACCTCTAAGCATTCAATTCACCAAAGGTGTCACTGTGCAGAAGACGAGATGTTCAGCATAAGGTAAGGTTATTCACTGGGTTAAAGTGTTGCTGGAATTTTTGACGCTGCGTAGCAGCTTCTTTGCTGACAGCGCATAGCCACTCCCATACAGAACTGCAGCAAAAATGGTCAGAAAATTTATAGTACGCGGGTCACTAAAAATGTGGTGGGATATGTAGCAGCAGAGAAGAAATCAGTCTGCGGAATCAAGCCTGACAGATTCATTTTCCCTCCTTTTTCCCTCCACCCCCACGGTTGGGTTCAGGCAGGCCTGTTGTTTATGATGACTTTCAGAGGAACGTGTCGCTTCTCTTCAGCTTTATTTTCATGATCCCTGGCTGCTATACTGAGATGGTTTTGGATTTGAGGGGACTTGCGAGAGGCTGATTCCTCCCTAGTATATTTGTAGTGGTTTTGCTAGTGACTTAATGGTCTTTGTCCAGTTCAGGGAGAAGGTGCAGCACCTGAGTATGTGTGTGTCATGTGTGTCCTATTACCATGCTTCCACTAGCTCATTCACCTATCTTGAATTATTGTCATCTGGAAAATTTCATTTTAGTCCAGCCGGTAGGGCTGGCTACTAAATGTCACTCTACGCAGTGCTAGGCTGAAGCCGCCGGAAAAGTCGACTGTTCCTTAAGACAGAAGTGGGGTCCGAAATGTAGGTGTCACCATCCCATCTAACATCCAGCATCAAGCGATGCCACAGATACAACAGCCAATCACGTGGCCCAGGTTAGCTTCTCAGCTTCTCTAGTTAATCTCCACGGGTTCTCGGAACTCAAAGCTGTATGGAGAAGTGAAATTGTAACGTACGGCTCTTTCAACAAAGGCATCACGCAACTTCTAGAGAAACCGTCTGGAGCATAATTAGCAGAGACAAAGTGAAGATGAGTCTGAAAGGGTAGCTGACAAACCGAGAATTGTGTAAATGCAAATGACGTCTCTCAAGGCCCTGCCACCATAATCTATTACAGTGCTGTTTCTGCAGGATGATGGGTGTCGTCTCAAGTTTGGCACAGTGGCCTCAGTAACCTGGGGTTTAACCCATTTTAGTGGTAGATGAATTTAGAGTTTTTCTTGGACTTAGCTTTTTATCAAATGTGCCAGTGAGTTTGTTTGAAGGCTATTTTGTGTTTGTAAGTTTGTGAGTTTGGACAGTTGCTGAGAAAGTCTAGGTGATTTTAATCGATGCCTAGAGTTCTGGCCGGGAGTCATGGTAACAACGATGATGACTAACGATTTACCAGTTTAAGATCTGCTTTGTCAAACTATGCGGACAAATCTTCTAGCTGTACTCAGTTTTTAGGTTTTGGTGTCCAGTGCCAGTGATTGTGACTTGAAAATGAGTGTGCTCAATTGGTGTGAAAATGAGTGTGCTCAATTGGTGTGAAAATGAGCTACAACAGTTCAACAATTAAAATAACCTGGACTGTCAGACCAAAGAAATAAAGTTGGAACCAGCAACAACAATTTTACTTACTCAGAAATAATATTTCAAGAGTAAGACCTTCATGGAAACAGTTTGCCTGATCATTTCACGATTAAATCGCCAGAAGGTCACTCGTTATGCCGAATGACCTTGAGCATCTCGGACCTCCTCAAACACGCGAGATGGGAAGATCTGAGGCCACAAATGTGAGTAACGAGCTTCTCTATTCCTGCTCGCACTCTCCTACACACTAGGCCTGCTCGACGTGCTCTCTGTAGTTTGCGAAGGTCGGAGCCTCAAATGGTGCATTAAAACGAGCCGTACTCTGAGTGCGCCTTCAGTGTTTACTCTCTATGACATTCACACGCCAGGTCTTAGGGGCTCGGATTCCAGGTTGGGAGCCTCTTTTTCTGTCGCAATCTTCTCCTCACGGCCTCTGCTGTAACCACTAGGGGGCGTAAGGGTGTAACTCAGTGTGCAAGCCAGTCATGTTTACACTTGGTAATATAGAGGTAGCCTCCACGTTACAATGGTACACCCAGCTGGATTACGAAGTTTCAAATGCAGTTCTAGTGTCATGAACACAAAACTGGTATTTCTCCCAGATTTTTCTTTTCTTTTTCCACAAGAACAGAGACAAGTTGCCCATTGGATAACTGGTACACCTTTACAGGTCAAAAGACTATGTCTGTACCATGTTTTCTTAAAGTGCGTCTGTTAAAGACAGTTACCCGTTCGTTGTTCTCAAACGATACTGTGCTGTATTGTTATTGGGGTCTTTTATTTATTGTACTACATCTTAAATACAGAAGAAAGAAGGATTTTGGCTATTTATGATTTATCTCTATTTGCCTTTTTGTTTTTAAAGACGCTGTTCTTTTATATTTGCAAATGTACATTTTAGAGGTATTAATGGAATACATGAAAATGTGCACTCTTTATTTCCCATATATCATTGCGATCATGATTTTGCACTTTAGATATGTCTTAGTTAAACGTACCTACAATAAATTAAACTATTTTATAAGTGAGATTAAGGGATTATTATTATAATATATGAGTAAGGATTAAGGTGAAGCAGTTTTGTTATATCAGACATGGAAATAAATGTTTTTAACTCTATGTACGTTTTTTGATCTATTAAAGAAAATCTTGTTTCTGTAAGACTGCTTTTTTCTGCAGTGATGAGCCCGATATGCTGCATCAGACAGGAAATGCATTTTGCCTTTTAACTCAATCAGCAGACAAGCCCAAATGCAGCCCTGCATGTCCACGGATACTAGGCAACAATGCATTTGGAGCATCTGCATTGTTCTATTAAATACTGACAATGAATGGGCAGGTGCAGCTGTTGAGAGATACAACACGTACCAGATGCTGATATTTACCTCCTCCCCCATTTAAAGGGCCAGTGTTTTGTGGCCCCACACCCATCAGTAGTGAGCATCTCAGAATAGAATTAGGTCAGGGTTGAATATTGCATCCTGTCCATGTTTGATTGGATGAATAATGACACAGATGATTAATTAGACCTCATGGGTATAGTGTAAGATGTTGCCAGTCATCATGTGTCTGTTGTGAAGAAAACATTGACACCCCCCCACAAACATACCCTGCAGAAATGACAGTGATGCATCCACTGAACTGATATTGGTGCTCATGAACTCTGATCCCTTCAGAAGGTCCTCAGTGCCCATCCTCCTGTGCCTAGCTGGTTCGTGTCCTGCTTGGTGTTCAGCCTGAATCCTGAATCCCTCGGGACTGGACACCCGAGCCAGAGAACACCAGGGGAATCGCAGAGTTTATTAGGGCACAGGGTGTTTGGGCGTTTACAAACACACAGGGTGCACCTCTTGGAACAGGGACACCCCAGTGAGCTGATTCTCAGACTGGCAGCCAGACACTCCCTCCTGCCCTTTCACAATAACCGGGCCATCCTGCAAATGACGAGGGAGACTCAAGGGGGGGGGGGGGGGGGGACTACACTGTAAAGCAGTGACCACAGTCCCAAAGGTGCCCAAGTTCATCGTGGCCATGTTCAGGCTCCCCTAATTCATTTTCCGTTCCTGTAAGAACATACACTGTTGTCCACCAGGCGCAAGACTGAGAACCACATTCATACAAAGACCTGAAACATGCACAGAACTTCAGAGAACAGCATTAAAATGCGCAGCCTTTTGAATCCCCTTTCCAGCATGTGAGGCTACACCAAAAAGGAATGCTTATTTTAGTACGTGTTTCTGACTATGACTTGCTTCTTGGGAAACCTTTTGTAAGCAGGAACATGCTCCGGGTGACTGTGCCACCATCCACCATGGAACACGGGCCCCCATCTAAGTGCATCGCGGAGTTTAGCCTGGGAGTCCCTCTCCCAGCATGACACAGTCAGGTGCAGAGCGCCTTGCGATTGCCCTATTAATCGCGTGTGTCTGGAGCATAAATTGAGGGAAACGGTTGCTGTGGAAACAGAACCCGTCCAACGTGTGAAGACATGGGACTGAATGATGTAACGGGTAATTAGAGACTCTGGTCTTTGACATATTTAAAGAAGCATTTTATGTTTTTTTTTTTTTTGCTTCTGTATGTGTCTATTTCCCCCCTGAAAATACAGGCTGCCTCCAGTGGATGGAAATGCAGGATGATTACATTCTAAGGGAAAAGACACAGCCCCCCACCCCCCCAGTCGCCCCCATGTGAACGATGGGCCGGCCTACATCATTTATGACAGGACATTAATACAAAACAGGTGGTTATATATATGTGCCGCTTTATGGAAATGCTCATTTCAGGAACACTGAGAGACCCACAGCTGAAAGACTCTTGACATACCTGCTGTTTACCTGCCTGGGGCGTTTCTCTAAAGCAACCTGATATTCTGCCGTAATACTGCCAGCGTATCACACAGAGGTTCATATTTAATATCTAAATATCTGAACAAAAGACTGCATGTTCATGTGTTGCCTTCAACACGGTCGTGAAACACAGCTCAGCTCTGGCAGTTATGTAAGTTAGGATAAAGGTTACAGCTTAGCAAGCGACTTACATAACTGACCACATCAGCAAGGGACTGATGGTACTGCCAGACAGAGCATGCCCACTTTGCAAGTTTCCATAGAAGATACCACAGTTAATCAATTCTTTCTCTTCCTTGTCGACGTTCTGAAGTGCACTGATCTTCTTCAAGGCAAACACGAGCCCAAAAGCACTTCCTCGGAGTTCAGCTTAAAAGTGGGGTTACGACAGCATACTAGCGGATTGGTCTATAAACATTTACTGAGTCACGCCGGTGGAAAGATAGACCCAAGCATACGTGAGAGCTACGGGTGGCCCAGAAATTACAGGCGAGGTACGTACGCTGCCGAGGATCGCCGAGCCACACGTAATGCTCCATCACAGGCACACGGACAACTCCTGGATTTTATCCAATGAAAGCCACAGGGGGCGGGATTATCACAAGCTGTCAGTCACCAATTGGTTTAACTCTCTCCCCAAAAACAAGGAACCAATTAACAGCAGACAGTAACCCCCCCACCCATCGTGAGTTTTGAATCTGCACATCTGCAATCACTATATTCTATGAATGTTTCATTATGACATTAATATACTTGCCAGACGTCTTTATCCAAAGTAACAGACTTAGGTTTCAATATTAGTTTGCACAAAAAAGATATTCACTAAAACCCCCAGTTTGACCAGTAATCCTCAGCTTTAACCTTCTGGTCTACATAATAGCTAAATTCTGAAAATCTTAGCACAATAAATATTTAACGAGAGAGAGTTTACTGTTTACTGAGATTTGAATGTTTTCTTCCGTCACACTGGGTCATGGCGTCAGTCTCCCTCGGAATAGGGAGGCTCATTTGATTTGTCAAATACAGACGCTGCGTGGATGACACCGACTATGATGAAGGCAGTTATTACAGCACGTCAATCAGAGCATAAACAGTCATGCTATAGGAGAACAAGTCAATAGTTATCAGCGCCGATACTGCTGGGTTGTGAAGAACACAGTGGTTTCTTTAATTATGATCAATTTTTACCGAAATGCTATTGCTTAAACCGATCTCTGTAAGACACAGAATTATAACAAGAAATTGTTTGAATCTCAACTGTCTGTTTCCAACACTGTGCTCTCAGCTTAATAAACTATTGAGATTCCAACCATTAAGTGAATACATACGCCCATCACCTGGAACAGATGTGTCCGCTGTGGGTGCGGGGTACCTCGTGTCAGATATCCCCGGTGTGACTGTCTGCCACGATATGGATGAGCGAACTATACCGGTCAACAGCCTAATTATACAAAAGCATATTTATAAGAAACAGAGCATTTTAATACGTTCAAAACTTCAGTTGTAATCTGAATACTTGTCCTTATAAGGTATATGTAACCGGTTTATCTGTGTTGTGTGATTTTTTTATGACATATCCGCTCTGACAATTATACACATTATACAAAATAATACACATTATATATATAAAACAGCAGCGAATCTAACAAAAAGTATGTTCCTAATAGAGCGGGTGCACTATCCTGAAATCCTACAGCTGAAATGTTTCCAAACGCAGTATTTTATAAAATGCTGGAATAATGAACGTAGATAATTGGTGATTTCATGTTCGTCAAAGTTTACCTTTTATAACAACTATATAAAGTAATGTTATTTTTATACAAATCAACTCAGGTGAAACAAAAAAAAAAATACGTTTCCAGGGTTGCCATTTCATACGTATCTGGCGTGACACTCCGGCTTTCAGACTCGTGCTCACCCAAGAAATCTTAAGGCAAAAATATATTATTCCACTATAAAAATAAAAGTAGCAACATCAAAAGCGTTGGGGTAGTTTGCATACCCCACAGACCATTTACAGGATAAAAAAAAGAACTGTGATATACATGTAAACGCTGACCAAAGTTGGAAACCCTGCGTTTTATTTGAAATGAACTGTAAAATGCATCACAATTATAAAATTAATGAAAAATCATTACTTGTCACTTTTTATATCTTTTCGAAATAAGACCGCCCACACCCAACTGTAATAGCGATTAAGGTGTACAGTACCCTAATATAATGTAATATACAGTACATTATGTAGATAAAGGGACAGGACATGCCCCATTCTAGCTGTTGAAAACATCGGTTTACTTGGGGCTTTATTTTTTTCTTTTTTGATGGAAGATTTGCATCGGGGCTAAAATACTCGGACCTAATGACGCCCAAGCTAATCCTCTCAAAACTTGAAAAAATAGCACCGTGATATAATACTATCACCTTCCAAAAAAGTGAAAAATACCGTGATAATTTTAGGTCATATCAAATTGTTGATTTATTAATAAATTTTTTAAGACTTAATCTATTGACTATTTATTTTTACTTTCAGGAAAGACCAAGTTTGTCTGAGATGGGAGGTTCAGTAGCAGACTGAAGGGCAGAGATAAATAGATCTTTTGAGATGGACCACAGCCGACAGCAGAGTTTCTCCTGCACCTTTGGACATGTCAGCCTGTCTGTCTGCTGCAAGCTCAGAATCGAGGGAGGAAACACCATTAAAAAAACCGCGGAGGTCATAAACGAGAAAGAGGCCAACGACTGAGCGAGAGGAGGAGATGAGTGTGGAGCTGGTGTGAAACTGGCCATTTGATATTTGAGAGATGAATTAGTAATTACCAACTCTTCAGCACCACAGGAACAGCTCCCGGTGGCACGGAGAGCACGGCACACCGAACCCTGCCCAGCGTCTCCGAGCGATTCTGCACGCGATGAAAAGGCAGGCCGGGTCGAACACTCCTGCATGCATATTCCAGCGAGAGACACATTACATGAATGATTAATGTGAACATATAACCAAAAAGAAACAGAGCAGGAACCCTTCATAGGGCCCGTCAAACACACGAAGAGAAGCTTATAAAATGCAGCCGCATTAAAAACCAAGAGGAACACAAGAACTGAAGGAAGAACACAGCTGCCCTAAATCAGTGTTTCTGTACGGGGAAGTGAACCTTTGGGGGGGGGGGGTCCTCATAACCCACCAGGGGCAGCCACTTCCTAAGCAGATGATTCAATTCAATTTAATTCAATTTTATTTGTATAGCGCATTTTCACAACAAGACATCCACAGCTTACAGCAGCTCCGACACACCCCGCATGCTGATCAGCCCCACAAGAGGGGAGCCTTCAGCCAGCCTGTCAGGGCAAGATGGGGGGAGACCCTGGGTTATTTCCTCACACAAGTGCATATATTTCTTCTATTTTCCCGCCTATGTCCTTTTGGGAAAAGGTTCCTAAAAAGCAGCCCAATCCATTCTGATGAGAATTACGGCTGAGATGAGGGAGGGCCTTCCTGGGTCTCTGCGTGTTTGTGCAATGAGCGCAAGATATGCAGGCAAGGGATCTGAGTGGAGACAGACTACTTTTTTGCAGCCCAACAAAAAAAAAAATCTCTCAACCAAGCGGCAAACTCACATCCATGCCGAAACGGCTGCACATTTACAGAATAAAACAGGTTGAAAAAATAGCTACTTTGCAACATTAGACTGTGAGTAAAAAGGGCTTCGAATAGATACAGATGCTCCTCTACTTACGAACTCTCAACTTACGCACTTTCAGACATACGAACGAAGAGGACTGTAAGTCCAAATTATGTTCATTGGACTCCTATTTCCTGTCCGCAATTTC
>JAODJU010000079.1:2335275-2354702 GCA_026776725.1 Gnathonemus echidnorhynchus
CACATACACACAGACACACACACAGACACCCCACATACACACAGACACACACACACACCTCACATACACACAGACACACACACACACCCCACATACCCACAGACACACACACACACCCCACATACACAGACACACACACACACCCCACATACACACAGACACACACACCCCACATACACACATACACACACACACACAGTCATTTACTGCATACTGGCAACATATAACCCAGCAGGAACCAACAAAGGAACTAACAAGGGCTGAAGCTGCAATAAGTGCTTCCATCACAGCTGCACTGTCTGTTTTTTTCTACTTTGTACAAAACAGAAACAATTTAATCTCCCAGCTCCGCAGGAGGCTTGAGGACAAGAGGCTGAAGCTGCTGGCTCATGCTCTTTGCTTCAGCCAGCTTCAGCATCCAAGCTGGGCTGTGACAGAGCCTCCGATGGAACCTTTTCACAGCTCTGCTAAGCTGCTAGTCAGCAGAAAACACAGTAACATTACACAGCTACCCAGCCCCACACCGCAGAAAACACAGTAACATTGCACAGCTACCCAGCCCCACACCGCAGAAAACACAGTAACATTACACAGCTACCCAGCCCCACACAGTAGAAAACACAGTAACATTACACAGCTACCCAGCCCCACACAGCAGAAAACACAGTAACATTACACAGCTACCCAACCCCACACAGCAGAAAACACAGTAACATTACACAGCTACCCAACCCCACACAGCAGAAAACACAGTAACATTACACAGCTACCCTGCCCCCACCCCCTGCGTGGGCAGAGACTGAGACAAAAACAACAACCAGCTCCTGTTGTCTGACTGAGCTTTAACTCAGCACAACAAAACACTCAACCCTGTGTGTGTGTGCGTGCATATTTATATTATCTACAGTGGACAGAAAATTAATAATCCTCCTTTAACAATTTGTTAACCTAAAGCCTTGAGTTAAAAGGCAAAAAAACTATATTTTTTCCTACTAGTCTACACAGAATATTTAATTTCAAAATTAAAAAAACTAGTTGTAAAAAAATTCTTACATTAATTAAAAATAAATAACTACAATATTTGTCTTTGATAAGCTTGCATTCCATTTAAATTGCATCACTTAAACCAGAGTTTCCCAGCCCGGTCCACGGACACCCCTAAACGATCCACGTTTTTGCTCCCTCCCAGCTCCCAGCCAGTCAATCAGTCCACATTTTTGCTCCCTATTGAGAGATGGGAGGAAGCAAAAACGTGGACCGTCTAGGGGGTCCCCAATGACTGGGTTGGAAAACACTGACCTAAATGATCACAGAAATAACCAATTGCACTCAAGATCACAAAATAACATGTGCAGAATCACTAAGCTGATAAATTAAAGGCAGCTGTGTACCATGGTCCTTCACATCGCCAGTGCAGAGAAGGTGGTGGTTATTATGGACGGGCAAAGTCTGAGTCCCAACCAAAATCCATTTGAACATTTTTAAATGACCCGGAGGCAGCTGATCATCACTGAAAACCAGCCTGGGTCTCCCTGCTCAGATGTGCAAAGAGGAGTGAAGGAATGTCCCAAAACCCAGGGGTGTCACCCTGGGAAAAGCTACATCAAAAGGCTGGGGGCTGTAGCTGCCATTTCCACCAAGCACTGACACAGGGGCACAGACCCAACAAATGAAGACATTTAAACACTTGCTATTTTCAAAAATTAAAATGGTTTCACTACATTCATATGGTTGTGTTTAAGCAAAGGACGGTCATTTAGTCCACGACATTTGAAACATCTTTGGAGAGCAGTACGTTCATTTTCTATGTTCCTGGCATAATCAACGTCGTCCTGTGTATCCTATCAGTGCTGAATATTGTAAATCAAAGCCCTACATGTTTTCAAAATGTATACTGAATACACGATTTCTGGATAATCGATCTCCACCCTTTTCCTGTCATCTTTCAGCTGCTTTGGAGGACCCGGAGAAGTGATCCGGCTGACCTGACGAGAGACTACAAGGTGAGATCATGTCACAGCTGAATGGTTTAAGTGCAGCCAGATATCTGTGCGAAGGGCTGGATCCTCTGTTCTTTTTGTCAGCCTTCTACGCACATGAAAGCAGCTTTATTCCACCGAAAAAGAATATAGACCCCTAGAAAAGTTTTATCATTTTGTGTGAAGTGGGTGAATTTGCACCTGAAGAGAGAGACAGTATTATTGGTGGTCGATAATGCAGAGCGGCCTGTGCAATGTGCTGGCAGTCAGTCTGAGCTGTAGGTATTAAAAGCACTTTTCACCCTCATGGTAGCTCCAGCAAACAGAATTCAGTCAATAAACAAGAGATACCAAAGCAGTGAACTCCTCCTGAACCTCCTCCTCCTGAACCTCGCCCCCCTGTCGACACAGTTTCACTGGCCTCCGCTTTTCCCCACATCATCCTCTGGGGGGGCGACTTCCTCGGAGCAGTTCCTGTCCCTCCAGCCCTCGCAGGTTCACCTGGCGCTGGAACAGAGGTGGGGGCCTGTCAGTCTGCTCCTGGAGCCAGAGCATCTCCTCAAGCATGTGAGGGGCTGTGCAGGAGCCCTCAGTAAGAGGGTCCGATGCAGCCCACTCTGCACTGTTCAGAGCATTTCAGTAAATAAGCTCCGTGACACATTACACTGCTAGATTACAGTAAGTAACCATTTAAACATGTGCTCTGTATAGAAATATGGAAGTATTGCACCAATTGCAGTAATAATAGTGCAGAGGGGAGTGTCAGTCACAACAGCATTCAGTTTGGGGGGGTGGGGGGCTGGTGGATGTCAGTCTGGCAACGGCTCTGGGGTACGACCAGTCTATAAAACTCAGGCCTGATTTGGAGTAAAATAAAGCTAATTAAAGAAACTCATGGACCCACCACTCCAGGCTCGGTCCAAGCGATCCCGCTTAGGGCGGCGGGTATAGTGTGTCTGGGCCGGTCCAGTCCGATCCGGTCCGGTCGTCTCCTGTAGCAGAATCCAGATCCGCCTTCCGCGTTTTGAGGCTCGACAGGCAGATGCAAAGAAACCGAAAACTCAAGCACTTACAAGAGACTTTATTGTTCAAACAGACTAAACGTTTTGTAGCTCCAAGAACAGACAGTCTGGGGGGGGGGGGGGGGGGGGTGGGGGGGTAAAACAGCACAGCGGTAATCTTGTTGGGATACGGTCTGCAAAGTGTTGGATCAATACAGGGTCAATGGCATACAAAGAACAAGTTACACACATCTGTATTTACTTACATCAATACAATTAACCATGAAGTATTCTTCAGTAAAACTAAGTGTTAAACAAGCTTACAAGCGTTACATTGTTTCATATTAATACAATTACCTCATGGGCTCTGATCATCATCCTATGCAGTATGAGTCACTGTAGTGTAACACATGAAACCTGTAAATTGCTGACTCAGATTTGGATACTAAAGGCACAAGGGCTGAATGCAAAACTAAATTACAGAACTGGATTTAAGGAGAATGGGAAGAGACTTGATAAGAATCCCTTTTGGTTCCTGTGTTCTCACAACAAGGATTGGCTTTGGTTGTATGTCACAATGGCATCAAACACTGATATCAATCATTTAGGAAAGGAATTGCCTGCTTATTGATTAAAAACTTGTATAAACGCCCCAGGATCTCATTGTGCAGAAGTCACACAGGACAGATAGCAGCTGATAGCCACAGTGGGGATGTGTCAGGCCTACACCCCCCATTCGCTCAGGGACGCTCGTGCCTTTTCTTCAAACATCAGAAAAGTGCCTCTTTCCCTGTTCTGCACACAGGCCCAGAAGTTGGGTGTATTCATGTTGATTGTTGATCCCCAGGTTTTCTTTTTTAATTTCATCCACTTTCCTTCCGTCACAAAGTCTTTTTTTTCGGTCTGGGATGTTGAGCCAATAAGGGCGTGAAGGTGACGGGGTTAGGGTTAGGTGTTCCAGCCCAGCCCGACGTGCGTGACCAGGAGGTAACACATGCCCACCGTGGACGTCAGAAGCATCATGGGAAATCCCAGCCTACGACACAAAGCACAAGGCACCGTTACACAGCCATCGGCCCGTTAATACAGTATCCCTACGCCTCGCACCTGTGTTCCTGGCAGCTACTTCAAATATATCAATAGAATGCACTCCAAGCTAGCAGCGGGGAAAGACAAACCGTTTCAGTGCAGAAATTCAACCACAAATTATGGCACTTTTTAAACAGAGCTAAATAGTATTAGCAGAAGTAGATCTAGTTAAGTACCTGAGATGAAGGATTCAAAAGCAGGGCTCCTTATTGGAGCTTCAGGGTCTGGACAGTGGAACTGCTTATGTACCGAGGGGAGCGAGAGTTCACTGCACCACCTACAGTATTGAACCCTGAAGTATAATCCCAGCATTAGAGTTATGGTTGTGATCATCCAACTGACCTTCAACACAATCAATCCTCCATTTTCAATACTATATGACTTCTGGTTTGATAAAAATGCTTAAAAATGGAAATGGAAATCTGCAAATATATTACTAATCCATTCCTGCCACATGGGTGGCCTTTGTAAAATCATGCAGAACCTTCAGGCTGCACCCCTCATCTAACCAGCCCTCTGATTGGGTGTCTCACACTGGGAAACATGGGCATTCCTTCCATGGAAGGGGAGGTGTTGGACTGGGACTGCTGGGATTACATATAAACATGCAATATTAATCAGTGAAGTTCCGCCCAAGTCTGATTTCTTCTTGGTTTGGAATGAAAATGTCCCAGACAGAAGCCAGCTCCGGAATATTTTCTCAGAATAAATGATATTGTTTGCTCAGTCCATCAGCATCAATGATTTATGGGTTTTCCAGGCTGAGGGTTACATTTAATCACATACACACACACACACACACACGATATGTACGACAGATTAGCAGAGTCACATTCAGCATGGGACACAGAATGTTACATTACAGAATGTTACTCTCACTTAACAGACCTTCATACCTTGGTATATCACAGCTGGAAGAAAAGCTAAAGAAATTAAAATTCGTAATTTTGCTGTTTTCTGCGTCAAAGTAGGAAGCACTGTGCTGAGCGACAAAGGTGACAGAATCTTTACACAAATCACATCTCAGCCAGTTCAGATCGCTACCCGCAAACAACTCAGTAAGACTGTTGCAAGAAAGGTCCTGCATTTTGGAGGTTTGTGTTTTTTTAATGGAACTAAATTTTGACTGAGTGACTTGTTTTTACACAGACCTCAGCAGACCTATAATATGAGGAGGACAACTCTTTGCAACATCTAAAACAGAAGGTTATGGTTGATGATGCAATTTTAGCATTGATAGGAATGTAAACTGCAGTTGTAGCATCACTTTAATAGTTTGTTGTACAGTGTAGAAGATTCCAGAACAATGGTAGGTGGTTTACGCAGTGTTTTGTCTTAATATAGCTGCCAAATGTGGTGAAGATACTGAAAGGTTGTAGAAGCAATTTCTATTCCTTCTGCCTCAACCATCCGCCTCACTGAGCAGCTCCTACAGTGATGCTCGTCCTTTAGATGTGGCATCAAAACCAGCAGGAATGGTAAGAACAGACACAGGTGACTGGAGTCAAAGCATAACTAGATCAAATCGGAGTGACACTGAGGCATCAACAACACGGTATTCAATCAAACTTTTACGCGGCAGAGTTTGGACGGGTCAGACTTGCTGGTGGAGTGACGGATCCAAAAAGAACGTTTGATCATCTTTCAAGAACAGAAATGTCCATTTTTGCTCGAGTTGGCTGTTCTCAGAGAGACCTTGGCCTCTTCAAGCCTCACCAGACAAAAGACGAGCAAAAGCCCTTTGGACCCGGAAGAGATCAGTGCACTCACCGGTATGTATGAAGGCGCTAAAGAAAAACTTTTATATTCTTCATTGCACACTTTACTAAATTAGCTTCTCAGTATCTTATACATGGGTCTATCACAAGCTTGCATACTCTGTTATTATTGATCAGTGAACACTATACAAATTGTCCATCCAAGTTACTTCATCCAATTGTCATTCACTATAAAATACCAATGGTTTGAAGTTACAGTTTCAATTGCAGTGCTAAGTTTCAATCCTTCCATACTGATTACCCATTTTCTCCAGACACAGTCGTAACACAATTTCCTGGTACATCTCCACCAGAAATCAGGACCATCTTAAGACAAAAAGGCATCAATGAAGCCGACTATAAGAGAGCAGAAGGAAGTGTTCATGAGAAGCCTGGAACGGAAACAGACACCTGTTTGGCAGTGAGACAGTGGGTAACTGGACGAGGAAGGACAGGCTGGAATAACACACTGACATGGAATAAAAGACAATTAACAAAAACTGAGTATAAGTGAAACAAACAAACAGACAGTAGGTTAGTGAAGGTCTGGAGGGGGAGTATGTTACTTAAATGGTTTGTTATATTAGTTCAGTGACAATTAGTTCCTAGAGTTAAATTAACATCTAATTTCTTGGACTTTTACAGTGTTCATTTGAAACCATTTACACCCATATTAACCCTGTAGGTGTTAATTCAGTTCACTGGAGGGCGTTAACTGTGACATGTTCCAAAATTGTTTTAAAATTAGCAGTTTTTAAGTTCATTTTTTCGATGCAAGATACTGTACTGCATTTGTGCATTTTTATATATATTTTTCAGTGATATAATTTCAATGCACTGCTGATTTAATAAACAAGCACAAAGGATTTATGAACATTGCCAGAACTGCTCTTGCTATTTCTTTCTCATGTGTGTTCTTGCAGTGAGTGTTCTTGACTGATGTCTGCGGTTCAGGGCTGGTAGCTGGTTAACTTAACATTATTCAATGGGGAGAATTTGCCAGTAGCAGACAGACACACACGTAGCCTCAGTGTTCTACTTTATAATTTTAACAACAAAAGATCATGGACTTGAGCAGTGATTAAGTGTACCATGACTATATATTAACATACTATTTAAGTCTTTTAGTATACTGAAGTACTCAAGCGTTGCTTTTAGAAAAAGACTATTTTAAAAGTATGCTTGGAACACATTTCTTAGAAATGCATTTTGTAAGATCAATAACATACTTCTGTCCTACTTAAGTGACACATAAGTGCATTTTTAGAAGTCTTTCAGTGATATTTAAATGTAATATAGACACTATTAAGTTGTAGTTAAGTAAATATATCTAACCTTTTTTAGCACATCAAAAAGGTGTTTTCAGAAAAAGTGTACTTTTCTAAGTGCACAGCTTTTTTTTCCTCAAGGGTGTAACACCTTTTACACATTACTGAGTTAAACAGCAAGAGCAACGACAGAACATCACAGTCACCAGTGGAACGTCACCAGGGATCCAGAGGACTGGGTGTTTAATCCCATAACTTGGGCCAGAGGTTCTCACCTGGCGCAGTGCTGGGGCACACGTCCCTCCTAATAGTCACAATCTGAATTTAATAAAATTTGTACCAAATTTATTTCACAAGAAATATTGTACTGTCGGTAAAATTTGCCACTGGGGTGGTAACTATTAATATTTCTTTTTTTTACTGAAAATGGTCCCTTGACCCACTTTTGGGTCGCGCCCTAGCAGCATTCACACCGCGAGACGACCCGAACATGTCATTAAGTGGGTTACCAGCAACCAATACATTATAATCATGCAGAGAGTAGATCTGCTGCACTTAAATTTACAACCCATGAATTTCTATGTCGCTTTCCTAGTATTTAAAGGGTGTGGAACTGGAGTTACCAAATTGTCCGTAGATCTGCGTGTGAGTGACTGGTGTGTGACTGTGCCCTGTGATGGGTTGGCGCCCCATCCTGGGTTGTTCCCTGCCTTGTGCCCTGTGATGGCTTGGTGCCCCATCCTGGGTTGTTCCCTGCCTTGTGCCCTGTGATGGGTTGGCGCCCCATCCTGGGTTGTTCCCTGCCTTGTGCCCTGTGATGGGTTGGTGCCCCATCCTGGGTTGTTCCCTCCCTTGCATCCATTGCTTCTGCAATAGGCTCCAGACCCCCAACAACCTTGAATAGTTCAAGGAGGTACAGAAAATGGATGAATGGATGGATGAACATATGAACAGATGGACAGACGGACTAGAAACTGGGATTGGTTGAGTCCTGTAAAAAGGAGGTTTTCACAAGAATCTTCTATGCATCGGTGTGGTACTTTGTGATACAAGGTATGAGTTTAGATCTCACCATATCCAAAGAGTTCTGAATTGAAAGCCCAGTGATAAAGTTTGAAATGAGGCATTGCGTGACCACCGGACAGGCTTACATTAACTGCTTATCCACGTTGGGGTCACAAAGGGGTCAAGGGCCTATCCCGGGCAGCATAGGGCACAAGGCTGGGATCACCCTGGATGGGATGCCAGGCCATTAGAGGGTGCATGCACACGCACAATTATACATTATGAGTAATTAAGAGACACCAATTAGCGTAAATGCATATCTTTGACTGCAGGAGGAAAACTGGAGTACCCGGAGGAAACCTTCAAGACACAGGGAGAGTGCTAACTATCCGAAAAGACGGCGGCCTATCACAAGCAGGCCGAAAAGACGGCGGCCCATAACAAGCAGGCCGAAAAGACGGCGGCCCATAACAAGCAGGCCGAAAAGACGACAGCCTATCACAAGCAGGCCGAAAAGACGACAGCCTATCACAAGCAGGCCAAAAAGACGGCGGCCTATCACAAGCAGGCCGAAAAGACGGCGGCCCATAACAAGCAGGCCGAAAAGACGGCGGCCTATCACAAGCAGTTCTCTCGCACTTCGATACCTTTTCCACAATTATACCTAGTAATGTGGTGATGTGACCATTTCTTAAAATAAAATAAACGGGGTGAAAACCATTTCAGGTTAAAGTTTTATCATCAAAAGAAGATTAACCCGGAAATACCCCCCCCCCCCCACGTGTCAAGATCAGGGAGAAGGTATTCCCTCCGCAGTCACCAGTAAGCAGTAAGGCTCTACGTAACACAGAATTTCAGTTAATAGCTAATCATTCCACATCATTCCACAAGAGATGGGCGGATTTAGCAGGTCTTCGTGAAATCACACGCCGGCTCCCCGACGCAAGATTATCAGAATCCGATCCACATTTTAAAATCCATTTAGCGATGACCTTTCCCTAAGCCTCCTTGCACCATCGCTTTCAGGAGGAGATCTGCGCGGTAAGTGTCTGGGTGGCTGCGTTGTGTGGGCACGGGGGGGGGGGGGTCATGTGTGTATTACATCATCACATCAAATTCAGCATTGTGTGGAAACTTTTCTAGCACATTTGCATAATAAAAGGTTGTTCCCTCAGCTGTTATCCCCAGCAGCAGTTAAGCCAGCGAAAAGCAGGCCCTGTTTGTCAAATACAATAAACAATTAAAAACCCTAGAAAATGAGTAGCATGCTGGTCAGCTGACACCCACAGACACAGGTCGCTACGGACATCCTGTGTTTGGTTAACCCTGACTATGCGTCAGGACGGAGGTTTTTAAAAGTTTGCCCTGCACAAGCAATCAAAACTAGCATAAAATATCCCACAATGCACTGTGACTGACCGGTTTCCTACATCTTCACCAGAATGGGATACAGTGGTGACTCTTTGGCCAAGTGTTTCCACACGGATCCCTGCACTACAGAAGGATCATACTTAAAACACTGCTGGCAAGTCAGCCTTTCCCTCCCCCACCTGTGGTTTCCACAGAAACCTAGAGGGTAATTTAGTATTCCGGCTTAAAGCCGTCAAACAGCCCACATGTAAGGGCTGCCATAAAAACCCACTGCCACCATTATTCACCCGCGGGGCGTGACAGCCCCTGCACCCCTGTGCGCGCCGTGGGCTGGTCCCCTGCACCCCTGTGAGCGCCGTGGGCCGGTCCACATGATCCGTATCTTCCTTTTGCTCCTGTCCAACTCCCCTGGCACAGCCAATCAGTTTTGCACAACCAGGTGATCTTCATCTGGGGCCCCTTTTAATTAAGGCAGGACGTATCACCCTGCCTGCTGTCCACACAGTAAGACTGATCCTCTAGACTATAAATAGATGGAAACTGGGACATTTCCATTCTTCATAAGGGTGATAATCACTGGCAGGAAGACCCGGCACAGGTTAGTCCGACTGCAGAGACACACGTGTGAGTACGGTCGGTCCAAACGCTGATCGAGCAGGGGGGTGTTCATACTTAATCAGTGCGTGCCCTCCCCTGTCTCTGCCAGGGAGCCAAACAGGGCCCCAAGACCTGGGGACACAGCCAGGAGTGTCACAGCTTTGCATGCCGCTGCTGATCACAGACACGCAACACAACAAGCCAGCAGGGACTGGGGGCGAAGCTTCTCCCCGCTAAAGCGCTCTGGAACCTGCCTACCCATGAAGACCCAGGTCTCAGATGATTTCCTTTCTGCATGTAGACAGAAAGATGCTTCTGGAAGGGTGTCTGCCTATGGACTGGCAGGTCCCCCACACTGCTCCTGAACACCTATCTACGCCGTCCAATCAAGGGTGGGACGACAGAAATGGCAGAGAATCACAGGAATGAGCCCTGACCTTGCTCTCCTTGGCAGAAACCACTTATCTTCACTCCAGCCATTTAACTACTGATGGATCATCCTCGCCAGCGCCCCCTTGTGGCTGCCCGACCTTCTGCTCAGTTTTACCCCCCCACCAGGCCACTGGCTCTGCTCTTTGCCAGGGGCCACTTTGCATTCATCCATCTTCTCTCTGCCCTGGATTTCAGAGGTGCAGTTACCATCCTTTCGGGCAGCATGTCAATGAGCTTCCTGGACAGTCATGAAAAGCACATATTGTCCGTATTAATTATATATTTTTCCACAAAGGGATCACAAGTGTGTGCTTCAAGCGCTTAGGGGAGGTTTTGTTTTGAAGGACATCTCATTCCACGCCCCCCTGCCAAACCTCGAGGATGCACCTGCTATCTTCTCGGGGTGGGGGAGGGTATTGCAGACACCAGGCAGCCGTGGCCCAAAGCTTGGATGGCAGCAACACAGCCATGAAAGGGGATGCTAATTATTAACACCCACCGACGGCGCCTCTCAGGGAGGGAGGGAGGGCCGGGAGGTGGGGGTCCCCACAAGCCACACGCTGCTCCACAGGATAGAACGAGGGGGTTTGTGCATCATCGACGGTGATGCCGTTTTTAAGGGAGAATTCTGACAGCCACAGGACAGCAGGCAGTCCTGGTTCTGCGAAGATGGCAAATTTCATCGGCAGATCAAGCTCGGCACAGACGCACACAGCGGGGGCTCCAGAGCTGACGTGCGCCTGAACGGCCGGCGTCTGTGAGCTGGCGTCTCCGTTAATGGATCACGTTACAGTTCGGAAAAGCGGAGTGACAAATAGACGAGGCAGCCTCAAAGCCCAGAAGCACACGGTTAGTTAAATTCTTTCTTTCACAACATTTCACAAGTATTAAATCACACGCCGGTAGCCGCAGCAGCGCCCTGGGACCCCCCCCAGTCTCCCGCCGGTGACCCCTACTTCTGTCTGCCTATTAATTTCACCCATATCCCTTTCAGGGCGGAGCAAGGATGCCGTTTAAAGGTAACTGGCTTTCGAGCCGAATCTAGCAGAAGCAAATAATGGCAGAGCTGCGGTTCGGCACCGTGCAGCATTTTTCAACGTGTTTAATTCGACTTGATTGCGAGAGAGAGGCTCTGTCATTAGCCTGGCAGTGGGATCTTCATTCGGTGCTGTAGGGCGTTCGAATTACAACACCCACCCCCCACCCCCCAAAAAAAAACACTGTTATGAGCCACAATTTGTTTTTTGGATTTTATTATGAAGCACTTGTGAGAGACACCAGTGCACCCATAATCCCCATGGTAACCCCATACAGCCAGCTGGGGGCGGATTTACGGCAGGCCGGGATTTCATTTGCTAGACATCGCCTTGTAGACAGGAACAGAAGAGTAATAGTTTAGGAAAGGGGACAGGCCTGGTCTCTAAGGCACTGCGACCATTGAAGGGATGAGATGGGAAAAAAAAACACAACGAATGTATTTCAACACAGCAGCAGGCTAATGGAGGGTTCAGACATCTGCGACCGTCTATCGAATGACCCCCCCCCGCCAAGATTCTACAACTGACATGAAATTGACCGTCAGTCATGGTTAGATAACTGCATGCTACTGCAAATAACATGCAACAGGGAGGGAGGGAATCCAATGATAAATGAGCAATTATACCACCATCTGCCACTTTCCTGTGTCTTTCTCCAGGCCCAGACGAGACGAATCCGCTGGCAGGACCAGCCTGGACCTCCCAGATGTTCCACCAATTTGAACTTGCATTTGACAGGAAGACGGCAGCTAACCCAGCAGGAGGCAGACCGGGGACCCCAGGAGGAACATGGGGACTGAAATATGGGCCAAACTCCATAAAGTTCCAGTGTTCCAACATTTCAAAAACAAATCAGAAGTTTAGCGTCTTATTAGCTAGTTGTTTGGAGCACTCCTTGCTGTTGAGCAACCTTCAGAAATTGGGCTCGTAATCATACAGAAATGAAGCGGTTCACACATCTTACAGTTCTAGCCCTAACCAAACCCAGTCCCAATAAGAGGACGGCCGGCACCCAACAGCAGAGTCCCTCTGCGACACCTGCATCTATGACATCGTCAACATGGGAGGACCAATCAAAACACAGTTGTAGTAGCCTGAAATATGAAAATGAAGACAATGAAAAATGTATTCTTTCGTAGGTACCTTGGTCATGACAAGTATGATGCCCATCCCATCGCCTGGGCAGGACAAGTGACATAATTAAAGTATCAACATCTCAGGTTCTCTGGCAGCAGGGATAAATATTTGGAAACCCCAGATCATACTAAGTCAGGAGTCTTCCCTGGTGCCTGAAGACAACTTGGGTACAAATCTAGGAAGAGTTTTAATTAACTTGCATCCTGTCAGTGGAGGGTTCCAAAAGTAGGACGGCCTCATTTGTCTGTCAGGAGTCTTCTGCTCGCATCCCCGTGGTTCAGCTGTCGCATTCACCTGCGATTGCGATCGGTGCGTCGCATTCACCTGCGATTGCGCTCGGTGCGTCTGGGGACGGCGGAATAAATTGCAGGCCCCTGCTGCCTAGGTTTATTCTCTGGGCCCTGAAGGGGTCAGGGAAGCAGACGGACACCCTCTGGCATAATCTCCGGCACGTGCTTCAAGATTCGGCAGAGTATTTGGGCCGGGTCCCCCCCAGGTGTGATTCACTGAGGTGGTTTTCCAAACAGCTCTCTCCAGTTGGCAGGGGGCACCGCGATGACCAGAAGGCTGCACCATCGAGCGAAACGGCCAGCGTGCATGGAGATGGGCTGGCGGAACCAGTTGGTGAGCGAGAATGGGTGGCTCACTGGCTAATCTCACGAAGATCATCAGCTACACGCGCCGCATGAGGAATGTGCTTAGGTTCTCCCACGACTCCTTTGTTTCTAATTAGCATCGTTTGTTAAAAGCTGTGAGGTGTGGATCCATGAGTCCGAGCAGCTGGCCCACCTTACTACAAACTGAAATTAAGTGCATCTCAGGACAACACAACAGCCACAACAGATTCAAAGCGACACCGCACACATGTAAAACAAATCAGGCGCCGGTTTAATAATCAAAGCCACCTGCCAGGCTGAAGTCACTTCCTGAAACTGGCGAACCAACATGGCCGACGCGATTTTCCCAGGACCGCGTGGGACTCACCTGAAGAACTCCATGAAGGAGAAGCCGTAGCCGTGCTGCTCAGCGATGCCGGCACACACCACGTTGGCCGACGCGCCAATTAGTGTCCCGTTGCCTGCAAGAGAAATGTTGTTAGCTTTGGTTACTTATGGTTAAGGTTAGGGCTAGGTAGGGGTTAAGGTTGGGATGGCACAGTAGCACAGTAGTTAGCGCTGTTGTGTCACACCTCTAGGCCCAGGGTTCGAGTCGCCTCCATGACTGTGCGTGTGGAGTTTGCATGTTCTCCCTGTGTAATTATAGGGTTTCCTCCAGGTGCCCCAGTTTCCCCTCACAGTCCAAACACATGCTGAGATTAACTGGAGTTACCAAATTGTGCACGTGTGTGTGCGTGGTGTGTGCGTGCGCCCTGTGACGGGTTGGAGCCCCATCCTGGGTTGTTCCCTGCCTTGTGCCTGTAGCCTTCAGGATAGGCTCCAGCCCCACCCCCTGACACCCTGAATAGGACAGTTACAGAAAATGTATGGATGGAATTGGTATTCATTAGTTTCATTGGCTAGATCACTGCTGACATTACCGAATACTAACCAATCTTTCCATAAATGTTGGGCTGGCTGTGTATTGTGATGAGGGCCTCATCTACCCTGCAATACCATCAATGACGTCGAATGTTCAGGCCTCCATTTCATAACTATCTTTGGAACTCCAATACAAAATAATAATCAGTCTAAAAACGATAAGCATCCAGCAGCAAAGGTTGCTTCAACCCTGAAAACTTTTGTCGCACGTCAGTGCACTTTTTTTTATGTCATACAGAAATCCTGCTTATTTACAAATTAAAATACAAAAAAGGACCATAGATAGCCCTCAAGTACCATCTTAGTGTATAAATTAATATGTCATGTTGCCTGATGAGGACCCTGAAGGCAACTGCAGCCAACAGGTGTTGCAGAAAACCTCGAGTGATCACCTGGAGCTTACCTACCACCGCTCACTGCCTCGCTGGCCTGGTGTCTTACCTGAGCAACAGGTATCCCATGATTCTGTGCGCTTAACCTAATTCTGGTGGGTGTGTTTCCCTCAGGAGGGTGGGAGCTGCACTAGTGCTAGAGCATCACGCTGGAGGCCACGCATTTGCATCAGTGTCACCAGCAGAAAAAGGCATCTCTCTAAGTTTTGGTTTCTTCTTTAGAGGTGTTTTTAAGGTGGATGACCGACTTCAGCGTCGCTAGTTAACTGAAATCCTGCATGCTAGCTGACGCTAAAGCTTGGATGCTAGAACAGAGTTGGTGGTTGAACCTCTGCGTTGTGTAAATTTTGGGTCTGATGGAACCTCAAAGGGGCACGCATGCATTAAGGTATGTCAGTGAAGTGCCCGGTCAGCTTTCCTTCCTGAG
Source organism: Gnathonemus echidnorhynchus (assembly GCA_026776725.1). Classification (NCBI taxonomy): domain Eukaryota; kingdom Metazoa; phylum Chordata; class Actinopteri; order Osteoglossiformes; family Mormyridae; genus Gnathonemus; species Gnathonemus echidnorhynchus. Next base: position 2,350,306 of record JAODJU010000079.1, read on the forward strand.
TGTTTTCTAAACGGACACAGGCTTGTTAAGGAGTCTGTGCAAAACACATCTCTGGAGGGCTGCTGAAACTGCTGTCGGCTAAACAGGAAGTGTTCAATAAAAACAGGAAGTCGCTGTTTTGATCTGGTCGGCTGGGCTCCAGCAGCTCTGTATTGATCGGCGGTGTGACGTTGTCAGTGCAGAGCTGAACCTAGCAGGATATTGTTGCTGTACTTTACCTGCAGGTAAAATTTAAAAACACTCTCTGGACTGCAACATGTGCAGGAAGGTTAGTAAATGAAAAACACTGGCAGATTAGTCTCTTACGCTGCTTGGCTGTGAGTGTCACTGACCTCCCAGGCAGGCTCCCATGGCAAGGGCAAAGATAAGTGGCCTGACGGGCAGATTTACATCAGCGTCTTGGCTCAGATTGATAAGAACGGGAATCTGTCGGCGAACATATGCAGAGAGATACAGAGCATTAGGAACCATTCACTCTGCAAATGCTAATATAACCACTGGCTATTATTGGCTTGTCAGCCGAATTTCAATAACCGCCGAGGGAATTAAATGTAAAGAGCAAACGACCCAAACATACACAAACTCTCAGCAGTGATACATCATCCGGACCGGAGGTCCATGGCTATGTACATCAGCGTCTCCCAGCCTGGTCCTTGGGGAACCCCCAGACAGTCCATGTTTTTGCACCCCCAGGAGGGAGCCAAAATGTGGACTGTCTGGCAGGGAGCTGGGTGGGGACCATATTTGGTCCCCGCAGACCAGGCTGGGAAACATTGATTTACATTCTTGCTGGGCTACTGAAAATTGGCAAAAGAAATTTCTGAAAGAATTCTCCATGGCATCATGAGTTTAATGTTGCAAGAAATATACCAAGTATTAAAACAGTTTGTAAGTCAAAACCCATTACTGGTCATCATATGTGTCTACTTGTTAATGTATTTGTCAGAAGTACGAGGTTCCACATTGTAACGTGTAAATAATGCATTCAAATCAAGAGTCTGTCACATGCAAACAAGGGATTAGATATAGCAAGATAATCACTCGTCATATACGTGTTTTCTTACCGATCTAAGAAGCCTTAAAGCGCAGTGTGACTGATAGACACTCAGTTCAATGTGTTTTTGTTTGCACACTTAGAACAGGGAGAAAATGGCAAATCCAAGCACTGTGCTTAATTCTCCAGCTATTTTCAGTGAAAAATAGCCTTTCAATTAAGGCAGGGGGGAGGCGCAGGAGATTACGCTCAAGCCAAGGAAGCCTCGGCAACACCGAGGTAACAACTCGGCGAATCGCACGCTGAAGTGATCACTCCGGGTAAAAGCGCCGTGGAGCGGAGAGTGCCGGAGACTTCCGGAAAAGGGGAACACGAGCTTGTTATTGTTGTTGCCACGTTAATGAATTTTAATGGTGGCTAAAACTGTGGGAGACATGAAAAATGCATAGGAGCGAGAGATGTTTCTCCCATGCGTGGTTTTTGGGACAGCGGGGGTTTAAAGGGGCCATGCAGCTGAAGGGAGCTCACCATGGTGGCGGTGAAGGGGATGTTGTCGATGAGTGAGGACACCAGGGCAGACACCCACATCACCAGGATGATGGCAATGGCCAAGCGCTGCTCATCCGGCACGGACTGGGGGGGAGGAGGGCAGAAATTTGCACGGGGGGGGGCAAAAATCAAAGCAGAAAATTGAGCGTTTTTTCATACAAGGACCTCAGCCTTCCAGCACACAGTATCCCCCCCCCCCCCCCCCCCAGACGTGAACAAGGCCCCTGTTGTGGCATCAGGAGACGATATGAATGTCGTCTTCCCTGTCTGTTCAGGTGCCTGGGGGGAGGGGATCCCCACATAGCCTGTCAAAAATATTAACACCCTGAGACGACAACGCAGGCCGCTCTGTCTCTCCGAATGTGATTCCTCGCCAGAGAGCCGCTGCCTGCCGGTTGCCGTGGTAATTCGCGCTGGGAGACGGCAAGGTTGGGGGGATGGGCAGTGGGCCATGCCTAGGGCTAAATTGGCCCCCTGCGGCGGGAGGTCTCGCACGGAACCCTAGCCAGAGGGGGGTAACATCAATACCTAAAGGATTCCATTACCATAGGTTTAGTTACTAATTACCTCATTATGCTTGTTAAAATACTGCCCCATATTACAGACAGATAACATGCAAGACGCAACACGCCACCCTAAGCATCCGCAGCTGGGACAGGCTCTCGCATCATGGGCGCATGGACAACGGAGCTCCTTATGACGGTCTAAAGACCTGAATGCAAACTAATTATTGCACAGAGCACATGGACAGTATCTACTTTTTATCAATATCTGTATTTATCTCACTAATGCAATATTTACAGTACTTATTGTCATATTCACACACTGGTTTATGACCAATTATATATATTTCACGTTTATTTTTATACAGAAATTGTTGAATATGGTATCGTATAGTGTCTATTTTTGTCATTTTGCGTTGTTTTGTACTGTGCAGTCAGGACTCACAGACAATTTCCTCTAAGATGCTAAAAGTTTTCTGACTCTGGTCCGTAAAACTGGAAGGGCCAGGCAGTGGGAGGGGTCACATGCCTTTATTAAAGCAGCAGTCTGCTCCCCAATGTAGTCGATCAGCTGGAGTTGAGCCAAAGCCTGCAGAAAAGCAAAAGAAACATCAATGGATCAGCCTGTCTTTGGTAACCAGTGGTGATGGTCGGGAGTCGTCCACCTGGAACACGCGCAGACAGCACGACACGTGGCTCACGTCAAACGCGGCGCTCCACGGCAACGGAAACAGTGGACGTTCTCCGCCCACATTTACCAGCCTGCCTGCTTCTGCTCGCATCTGTGCTCTTTTGGGGTGGGACAGTAACCAAAAAAATAGAGCAAGACTAAAAGATTAGAATGACTGCGTTGCTCTAAGAAAGCATTTTTCTGGTTGAGATATGAAGAGTGCTTTTCACGCTATTTCGCTGATTTTGAAACAAACAGGTCATGCAGTAACACATTTCAACAATAAAACACCCTCTTTCAACCAGGGAAATTAACTTCTTTTAGCGAAAAGCAGATTTCAGATCCCTAAGTATTCTGTTAGTGCATCTCATACAGAAAATGACAGCAATTATGTTAGATTTTAATATCTGTGGGTGCTGTTCCCTGGAATGATGGCATTTTCCAGTGCGGCCCAACTGCCAGGAGCTGGGTCCATCCCAGACATACCTCCATCAGAACAAAGAGCGAGGCGAAGAACAGCAGTGTGGCCCACTCCACCCTGTGCAGGATGATCTCAAAGTCCTGGACATCTGCCAGAACCAACAGCCACAAGGCCCCGAGAATGGCGATCCAGCCTGGGAGTGGGGAACAAGCCAAATACATCACACCCCATCCAGCACCAAGCCAATCATATGGTAGCCCACCGAGGCATTAGCCAATCACAAAAACCTTCATTCAGGCTGAATATGATCATTACAACTCATTTCACAGGTGGTGTGACTGTGTGCCGTTATGGCACCTTAACCACTGCGCCACCTGCTGCAGAGTCAGAGGACTGCAGAAAAGAAAGAACTAAAGAAGCCACAGCTGTCAATAGACAGGGTGGCCCTTCCAGTCAGCATTAAAGCCTGATCCAATTTAATTGTCCTATTAAACAGGAATATTAGGACAGTACCTTCAAACTATTTAAACATATGTTCTAATTTATTCCATCTTCCTGAATAACACTATATAAGATATTATACTTAAAATATTTTAGCTAAATAGTCTCTTGCATGCATAAAATCTTATCAATGAGTTCAACAATTCATCAATGAATTTTGGAAATTACTGAGACAGTAGAAGGTGGCCAATAGATCACTTGGGAAAATGACCAGCGATGTGTTTTATGAATGAATCAGCTCATTTCCTGCCCCCCACCATTAGCCATTTTTAATCAAGGTCATTAAGCAGTCAGAGAGGAGACAGCCGGCAGGCCAGTCCTGAGACATCTGTGGATTAGAGCTGGACGAGGAAACAACTGCAGATGGTTAACTGGAAAACTGTGAACGCACAGGCAATTAGCCCCGTGCAGGCCTCACCCTCCAGGGCAACATCACACCCACTAAGGGCAACATCACACCCATCCAGGGCAACATCACACCCACCAAGGGCAACATCACACCCACCAAGGGCAACATCACACCCACCAAGGGCGGAGCGGCGTATCCGGCAGAGTGATGAGAGCCCCTCGGAGTGCATTCTCAGCCCGCTCTGATACACACAAATAAATGTGTGTCTGCGTTAGGGCATTAACGACTTCAGATTTTTCCAGGTCGACTTATGCGTCAATAAAGTCGAAGTCAAGTCGACAAGTTGTTTGATGACGTCATCACAGAGACGCAGCGGAGGAACACAGGTGTCCAACAATGAGCAACATGTC
>JAODJU010000079.1:2354802-2366483 GCA_026776725.1 Gnathonemus echidnorhynchus
CCATAATTTTCTTATTTCAAAGCGAAGTAATTCTATTCTGAGTTGCCCTCATATATTAAGTCAAGGAACGCATGTCATCGTAAGCCAATCAGAGGCAGAGATTGCATTGCGTACACAAGCGCGCAAACAGAGAGGAAAAAAACACAACTTGTCGACTTCTCTCAGCGGTTGTCGACTTGTGCTTCTGACGTCGACGCATCGACAAATCGGCTTTTCTGTTAATGCCCTAGTCTGCGTGTGAAACAATACCTGAAACAAGGAGTCTCCGGACAGCATTCCAGAACTGACCAATTGACCAATTCTAGAATTTCCGGAATATCATTCTCAAATCTAATTCATGCCCCAGAAGATGATATTACTAAAACACAGATGGGAGCTTATTCAGAACCAGGGGGTCTTTTGGCAACAGGAGAAAATGCAGGATTCCTCACAGAGCACCTCCCTGCACGTCTGTCTATCACCAGCTCGTAGAACCAGCTGCAGTTCATGAACATGATGTGAGTGAAAAGCTTCCTGTGACACGAAAGGGCCATATTCTTACAATAAAAGAAGAAAAAAATTAGTTATCTGAATAATATTTGACATTATATGAATCATTTTTATAAAACCAATAGGACAGTAAACCACTGAATCACAGCAAACGACGGGATATCACGGCTACCAAGAGGCCTACAGTGCTTATTAAATATTAATGTGAGGGCCCCTCCCTCCCAGCCTCAAACAGAGGTATTATCTGTAAAATGTGTGCATCAAATATTTCTGCATCTATACAAGAGCAGGGAATTTATAAAAGGTAATTGGTGGCATGTCTAATTCCCCATAAGTAAAGAGGCCATGGGTCATCAGGCAGGGATGAGGACAGTGTGCTCACCTTCGGTGAACTCGTGCAACAGCCCTGCTGCATGGGGGGTGCACTGATTTCACAGCAGAGCACAAGGCACTTACCTGGGGGGAGGTTCTGGGGCCTAAAGACTGCTGGGTAACTGAGGGCGGGGTGAACACACATGGGGAGGGAGGGAGTAATTACAGATCAGGGGGGCAGCTAGACTGCTGGTGGGTGTCTTCATAGTAGATCACACGCTGTGTGAACAGCACTGCAAAAATGCAGTGAATACATGAAGCTAAGTTATACGCGTCAGTTGATTATTTATGTCCTTAGAGGATTCCCTGTTTCTCTGCCGCCTTTAGTGCTCGGAGAAAATGTGCTACAGTCAGTGAATTGGCTCTGATTTCATGCTCTGATCCTTAACTCTGAAGGGAAGCGGTAGACGGTCACAGTAATAAGTGACATATATAGCACGACAATTAGAAGTGAAAGTGTGGCCGGGTTAGGAAACACTGCTGTTAAGCATGATTTTAGCTCACAGCTAAAGCCATCACAGTTACAGGGACTCCCCGCAGTTCCCCTGATGCACGGCGCCGGGCTTCCAGTACCCGGGAAACAGAATCAAACGTCCAGGGATAGCGCAGCTGACGGTTTTCTGTACAGCATCCGATCTATTCATCACGTGCTATTCGTCAGCTCCAGCGAATGCCTCGGTCTTGTTGATGTTTGCTTAAAAGCTCCTGATGTCTATTTAGAAGCGCAGGAAACGCCCCTGGTCCCGCTTTTGTAGAGCTTAACGTGAATGTCATGGATGAGGGATCCCGCGGGGCCTCACAGATCTCCTCTCAGGTGGGGGTGACAGCTCAGACAGCCGGGACGTCCTTCTGCTTACATCTGCGGGCTTAGCAAGGGTTAACCAGGTTATATAGCTACACTGTCAATGGATGGTGGCCCTGGGGGACCAATAATCACCATTATGGGGGGGGATGTCCCCTAATATTTAATTTGACTTCTTTCATCCCCCCCAATCAATAAACTATTAATTAACTATTACATTATGTCCCATCCCCCCCCAATATGAAACTCTCTCCTAGGACACTGGCCACGAAAGAACCCAGTTGCTGAAATCGAGATTAATGGATGGATTCTGCATCTGACCCAAGGAGTAACGCACCCTGGACATGTCAATAAGGAAGCAAAACAGAGATAGCCCTCCACCCCCCCACACCATGCTGGGAGGCTAAAAATGAGGTTTCATTCCAGTCATACTGACACCTGCGGCATTAAATAGAGTAGCCCTCAGACCTGACAGAAAGCCCTGAACAAGCTCAGGAGGAACTTCACACATCCTGAAGGTTGGCATGAATGTTGCATCGTGATCACCAAATATGCAGCCTTTACCCAGCATGCTTCGGTCTTTCTGATAAAAAATTTTTGGGTATCACAGGTTCTTTTTGTAATTTATTTCAGTTCGTCACATACATACATTTCAGGATGCAGTCAATGTAAGGATCTGACCAAAGGACTAGTCTTTAACCAACATTTAATGCTCAGATCTGCCCGACCCTCCCCCGCCCCAGTTTGGGTAGACAGAGGAGGAAGGGAAGAGCAAAGAGCTGCATTTCCATTGGAGGCAATAAAGTGATCATTCAGCAGTGGCCAGCGGGCTGGCAGAGCACAAACACAAGGTCGAGAATAAGGAGTCAGCCGGAGCAGCCGTTGGGGAGAAGAGCTTGTCGCTGCCTAAAAAAGGCCAACAGGGGGCGTCCCGACTCAGCACTTCCACAATCCAGCTGTCTGAATGCCTAAGCTTCCACCACAATCCATTACCTCTGCACGCAGCTGTCAGAAACCCGAGCGACACAAAACTAGCTGTAAGGGCAAGTACATGAAATATGGCACGGACGTTACGTAGGACTTTGCCTCTGCAGGAAAGCCTCTTAACTATAATTAGGACCTAAATGCATATGATTTCGAGATTTACTGCACGCAAGAATGAACCCTAATGATGTTTACTATCACGTCACGTTGGGCTGCTGACCTCAGCAGCACATGGGGAAAAACAAACATGTTTGTGGGCTCACAGCTTTCGCCACCGGCGGCGACAAACTTATGAATTCATGTTTACAAATTTAACCCAAAACTTAATTGGGCAGAACCCACCCTGCATTGCTGACTGCTGACAAGCAATAAATGTATTTTTCCACTCCCATCACGGAACTGGGGTGAGGTTCAAGATTTGGGGGCACCTGGAGGTTTTCAACAGTCTTGGGATGCAAACATAAAGCTATTTGATTATTGCTTTTCAAGAGTGTCCTGCCAGCTAAGAAAATAACATTATGTCCTAATAAACAAAATTTGCCACATGTGCTGACCTCTAATTGTATTTCGGTCATTACTTTGAGTGCTGGAGAAAGACGTCACGCCATTCAAAACGAGCCTGAGCTCTCTAACGTCTTTCCGTGAAAAGCAGGAACTCCAAATCCATCACTGCTGCCTGCACGACCTGAACGGCTGTTCAACTCACCGAGATCGAGGTGTATGCTGGGGATGAAAGAATTGAGAAAGAACACACAGATGACGACAGCCAGGACGGAGACGCACTTCACCAGCAGGATCTTGTCTGTTATTCTGTGCTGTAAAAAAGCAATTCAAACTGGATTATGGCACTGTTCAGCAGGCTATACTGTGCTGTGTTAACTCTGGGGGCCTGAAAGAAGGTAGAGAACATCTCTGAATTCCAAAAATAGGAGGACCGTTGGCATCCATATTTCTGCCCATCCACTTTGGACACAGTATGGAGGGCATGTGATGTGGACAGTGATTCTACTTTATTTGCCACTTCTACGAGCACATAGAAATTCTTACAGGAAAGTGAAGCTTTGGGTCAGGCCATTCATCCAGCGACCCTCAAGCGGTTTCCGCTGGTTAAAGGCCTTGTTCAAGGGGTCCAGTGGCGGTCTGATTATGGGGGGCTCAAAGGGGAGACGTTTCAGACACAGGCACACACTTCTAAGCCGAGGTGAGGTAGGGAAGTGGGCAGAGCGAGAGGAATTCTACACCAAGGCCAAGCAGGGAGCTGGGGTCGGATTCGAAGGCCTGCTCAGATGTACCGCACACCTAAACAGCATAATTCACAGCCTCTCCAGTCTCCATCTACTCTCTTTCCTATGTCCTTTTATCTCTGGGGCTTGCTGTCCCAGAGGAACCTATTACACAGCAACAGTGAGAGACTGGATGAGCTATCAAGTGAGGGGAGAATCAGAGTGTTAATGCTATGTTGCTAATGTGCGATGCTGCCTTTGATCCTGGGCACGGCCCCCGCTAAGATGGCACGCGCCACGTCGCACCGCTGAGGGATTACAGCATCACATGCCGCACATGCTTACTTTCTTCTGCAGTTCCTGGATGTTGTTCTCCCAGTTTTTGTCTTCTTGTGAGATTTCCCTGTTAATGACAGCAAAGAGCAGTTAGCAGACTTGCTAACACTATGCTTGAAGCCGTCATGTATAATGCATTCTATACCTTCATAATGCATTTTAATGGTTGGTATAAGAATGAATTATGTTTTGTACAGTATTATGAAATTATCTATAGTGCATTATGGATGAGAGCTTCATAAAGCATTCATAATGCATAATAAACATGGCAATGTGTTATGACCTTTTCTAAATATTTATGTTCATAATGCTTTATGAATGCATTATGATGTGTTATGAGTGCGTTCATAGATTCTTATAGACACAGCATTCATAGAAAGTCTTACTGAGGACTTTTTGCTGCCCTTTCTCTTGAGCTCGAAAGTCTCCACTCCAGACCTCCATGAAAAGGCCTGTGATGCAAATTCTCAAGAATTGGGATCTAAAGTACTGTTAATTTTAAAAAGTAAAAAGTATAATTTGACCCATTTTTACACCTAAGTGTGATAAATGATCACATTTTTGCTTGCAAGGCGTGTCTCAAAGGCCGAGTAGGACCCTCATAAATCGAACTTAAGGTTTAAATTGTGCTTGGTCATAGAGTCCTCATTAACCAGATGCTCATATATTGGGCAGAGATGTACAGTATTGCTAAAACATATGTCCCATGTTCCATCACTTTACTCAAATGTGTTCATGCTTGGAAATATCTTAGAAATATTACCATCTTTGGTGTAAGGAATGTAGACTGAGGTCAACACAGGACATGTTAATTGGTCTCATTTGAAGCACCAACGATGCTGCAATATCATTCCTAGAGTGTCTAATGCATTACCCTGAACCAAAACAAGATTCATTAGGTGACAACAAGCTTCCACTGAGTTTCTACTGCATTCTGCATCCATGTGTGGTAAACTAGTGAAGTAGGCCAGCAGGTGGCGCTGCGGTTAAAGACTTGAAGTTGAGCATAAGCTTTGCCTGCTGCATCAGGGTAAATAACATGAATCCTTGGTCAGGCCAAGAATGAAGACATTAAGCACACAGACCATTTGATATCTCAGGTTAAAGCATCTTGTTCAGCAAAGATGGTTAATGAAAGGCCAGTCACCGTTGGAATGTCTTCAGCTTGTTCCGCAAGACAATTTCCAGGTTGTGAACCTTGTGCATCAGCAGGCATTTGACGGCCGTCTCCTCACGGCTTGCCGGGTTGATGCGCTGCGCCGTCTGTTTCCACACCAGAATCTCGTGCTTCAGCTCTGCGAGGAGCGGCCAGGAAGAGGGCAGGAAGGACATCAGCAAACACAAACCTTATTTTACCTTAATTAATGCTTCATTATATACAGCTGATAAAGTCAATGATTGAAGTCCAAGTAGAATTTCACCATAATGGAAACAGGCTTTAAAAGGATGTTTCTTAAAATGGTCAACCCAAAGAGCCAATTTTTACCCAGACCTTGTGTCCATGACCTGTGATCAAGAGATACTAGGATGTAAATGGTGACTGGGATTCTTGGCTAACTGGTGACTGGGATTCCTGACTAACTGGTGACTGGGATTCCAGGCAGCCCTCCCTGTTGACACTGCATCAACTAGGGGTGCAGCAATGAACAGGAGAATGATTTGTCATGGCATTACCACTGTGGTAAACCACCCCCACACCCATCCAAGAGCCATTTAATTCCAGTCCAGTCAAAACCATGAGGGTTGAGGTAGTCTTCTGCCACGTAGGTGGATTAGGACAATGCCATGGGGCTGCAGTGGCTGCCTCTGCAGTTCAAAGAGCCGCACTTACTCATGTCACCATCCTTCTGGCTGCTCAAACCAGCTGAGCAAATCAGTGAAGCATCTGGTCCAGTCAAAGGCAGCGAAAAATGGCCAAAGAAGGAAGATGAGGCAATTACAGTCTCTGAGAGGAAGAACATCCATGTGGGGCCAGCGAATGTCTCGCGGTCACTGAAGCAGCAAGCCCTCAGGAGGAGATTAGCAGTCTGCAGGACCGTCCACTGTGACCAAAGGGGGAACAGAGGGAGCTGCTAGGATATTAAGACATCCGGGACTTACTTAAGACATCAGGTCTCAAACTGACAGCATGGTTGTTAAAACATCTGGGCCAAACAAATTATTCAAAGCTTATTTGGATTCTTCTGGGGATTTAGGCTCATAACACATCTGGTGAACGGCAGAAGTAATGAAGATAAACTGACCGCATATGAACAGCGAATGTAAATTTGGGACATCCTGAAAGATTAAACAGCTTTAGTAGGCACTATAAGCCTCACTGTGCTTGTATTCAAACACCGGGGACGTGAATGTGACATACAGCAACAGAAAACAACTCGCTATAGTGTCAAGTCCACACGTGTCACGCAGGGACACTGAGACAGAGCTTGCAGCAGGTCAGCATCCCATTAATGCCACCAGTAAACCTAGTGGTCAAATTCTGTGTCCTCCTTTTGAGGTTCCCTTGCAGTCCATCACTCCGACAGCTTGCACACCTCCTGGGAGCACATCCCGCTCGCCCCTGCCATCAGACCCAATGCTCCAAGCCTCTGGCCACCCCCTAGATAAGGGGCTCGACCCAAGAGGCCCTTCGCGTGCTTTAACCTGAAACTGTGTCACAGACCGTCAGGCTAATCCGCAAATCCAGCTACTTAGCCGCTACCCTGACACAGTGCGTCCTTAAGGCATTCTCCAAAAGGGCTTCATCCCAATTTAAAGGGAAGAACATTTTGTGGGTCATTTTCTATTTAAAGACGTGTGTGTGGTGCCAGCTACAGCCCCAGTGGGATGGATTGAGGAGTTAATTGGGTTTTTGGCAGCACTGCAGACCATTTGTATACTGTAGGTGTAATAAAGGTTGTGATGAAGGTCTTACGTGGGGCTGTTTTCTAAAGCCCGGCCTGCATAAGCCCTCCATTGAACTCATTACTTCAAGGGTGTCAAATTCATTTTAACGGGTCCATGTTGGACACAATCCAATCCAATGCAATCCAATCTCAAGTGGCTCAATCTATGTGTAGTAGGCTAATAACACAACACCTTTAACTTTTGGACAGGGAGCAAAATTCTAATCAGTTGATCGTTTTTAACTGCAGGGAGGGGTGGGGGGGGGGTCCGCTTCAGTTTCGATATGGGGGTCAGCTATCCTCACAATTACGGAAGATTGATGGTGCTTATCAAAATATGATTACCAGTAAAACACACAATTAGACTGTTAAACTGTGGCAGCACCAGTAAACCGAACGTGACCCGCATGAGATCTGAAGCTGCCATCCAGCGCAGTTCATGCAGATAATAACCATGCAGCTTTTCACGTCGTGATGGATAAGAAAAGCAGGAAAGTAGGAGAGATCCGAAATCCTGTCTGCGATCGCATATCTCGTCAGATTTCCTGGGGCGTGTTGGAGCATGCGATTCCTGCAGCTATAAGCCAGCGCATACTCACAAACCTACCACCAGAGCGCATTTTTCATGCCAGCCAACTCTCACTGCTGCACCACCGGCCCCTCAGATACTTCTAAAAACATTCTGCCAGTGGTTCATTTATTTGGTTTGTTCTCTGTTGTCCTCACAAGCTGCTGTCTCTTTCAGTATGGCGAGTCTAATGGTGGCACCCAATATAATATTCCTGTGACACTATAGTGCCCCCCATGTGGAAAACCTAAGAACAGTGGGGTTTTTTTAACTTTTGAAATTATAATTCGGCATTTTTCAATTCAATGAGTCCATTTTCTAAAATTAACTTGGTTAATTTTAATTGTGTATTCAGGCCAGATAAGAACCTCAATCGCTATACTTCATAAGTTCACGTGAGCCGCAGGAAATGCAGAAGCAGGCCGCATTAGGGCTGCAGGCCTGGAGTTTGACACAATTGCACAAGTGGCACTCATGGATTGGTGGCAGCGAGGCTGTCTCCGCCCACAGCCAATCACCACAGAAAAAAACAATAATTCATAGATGTACAGTTTTACAGGACAAAAGACAGCCAACTATTCCCCCCCCCCCCCCCCCCCCAAAAAAAAGTACAAGCCCTGCTGACTGGTAAAATCGCCTCAGTCATTGTCTTAATTATATCAGTAAAGCATCTGTTTAAAATTCTAAGTGCTCCTTAAAGATCTAGGTCATTGTGAGAGAGGATGGCTGATCTTAGTGGAGGCAAAATGAATGCTAAGTCAAATATGATAACGAACCCGTGCCAGGAAAGCAAAACATAAAATACAACCAAAAAATAAGCCACCCCAACAGTGGTACGATGTTTCAGTCAGGAGGGCCTAAAATCCAGAAATGGAGAAAAACAGGTTTCCAAGTGGACTTTTATTATAAAAGTAATAAAATATATGCAATTTTTGAGGAAAGATGGTTTGTCGGGACAGTGCCGTGTGACAACTCACCCACAATCTCCATTGGTTCCCGGTTGTACAGTTTCTTGTTCCAGTACAGCAGACGCAGGAAAGGAAATGATGTCAGAAGCACAAGGCAGATCCCCAGGAACATGTAGCCCGTAAAGGCAGCAAAGTCAATACCCTGCAGGTAGAAATGCACAGGGGCGTCAGTCACCGCCGTTCATAGTTACATAATGAGTGACATCCCTGTTGCATCCACATCCCATCCCCATCATGTTCACACATTTTCATCTTGGGATGTTTGTGAGGAAATACTCGTTGCTATGATACAGCATCCGAAATCCCAAGTCGAGGCTCTGTTGGAGGATCAATGGGAAACCGCCCCCACAACAAAATCCCAGCGTGAGAGGAAGGAGAGAATGTGGTACCTGAAGAAAATAAGAAAATAGGTGTATTTCCCAGAATGATTATCCCAATAATCACTATTAAACCCTTATTTCCGATTGATGGCAGTAAATTGCTATGTGCAGTAACAAGAGATTTTGTACACTAATAGGCAGATTTTTATTTCTGGGAAATTGTGTGAGGAAAGCTGAAGGTTCAATAAAAGGAAGAGGATGATGATGGTAATTGCCTCCTCATTATGATTCGGCCACACACAGCTCGAGTTCGGTGGGAACACAGCATGCCTTCATTCTCCGAAGAGCTCGCAGCAGCTCAGAGTGGTGCCCATTCAGTGGGAAGGCAGCCCAAACAGCACAAAAAAACAAAAGAAGATCCCAAGTAGACAACAAAAGGCCCCATAGGCCTGCACGGACCCCAACCCAATCCTCACGTTGACGCAGACAAAAAGAGGGATCGACACAAACCACCTACTGTAATGTCAGACATGGAGGCAGTTCGGCAACAAGGGCTAGCGGCAGAGGTAGAAAGTTCAGGTTCAGAAAGAAAAATCCAGACCAAGAGTTTGTTCTAACCAGCCATTAGAGTACTCTGTGACTGTGTCTCTTTATACTCAACCGGTTGGTTGAAATAAAATTCTGGTCTGGATTTGTACTTTCTGAACCTGAACTTTCTACCTCTGGCCAGTGGGCAGGTGGGGGGGGGGGGTGACGAGACATGACTGGCGATGATGGACGTCTGCAGGACATGCCAACGTTGGAAAACAAGCCGAGTCAGGCGGGATGAGCACTAAAGGTCAAAACCTCTGATTAAACCAGTACGTATTAGCCTAAGTGATCGACCACGTTTAGGCACATTTAGCCAACGCTGAACAGAGAATTAATGCTCTGCTAACCAACACTGCTGCAGACAGTGGAGCAGCACAAGAGTTGCTTGGGTCGAGTAGTGTCTTAAACGTACGGGACAGCAGAGAGCATGGTAGTCAAGGAACCAGGGCTACAAAACACTTGTGAGTAACAGCCTAAATATTGATATTATACTCTAGAATCAAACTACAAAGCTTTGGGAGAGACAGTCAACCAGGCAATTGCTCATTAAGATGACAGATGACGTATTGCATGTGGTATACATTGGCTAACAACTGATCACATGACGCCAGTTGGTTCAATCTAGCACCAAGCTCATTCACACCAAGCCCGACGCTGCCAAACACACCTGCCAAATGTACTGCCCCCTGCATGGAGACCTGCGGGGAGCCTGGGGGGGTACATGACTTCCTGACCTAAGAGAACCCCCCCATCAGTCTGATCACACACTAACTCCCAGCATGAGCCGAGAAACAGTAGGTGCTTCTCAATGCCAAGACGAACTTGTGATGCAGTGAATCATGGGATTGTTTTCGTTTGACGAAGATGCAACCGATGTGTCCTTGATATCTGGTGTGGGGCAAGAACAACATCCAGGGATTTTAACCATCCTCTGTACTTCGGTTCTTGAGTATTTGAACTGGTACACATACTGAGAAACACCCAGTGTCCAGGTGTCAGCAGGCATGAGCTTAAGGTGACAACCAATCACAGCGGAGATAACACACCTGACTTCTGATGTTGTGACCCGACACACTGAGCCCACCACCACCAGGTTACCCGTTCGCACTCCCAGGAAATGCCGTAGCCCAGTTCAGTATGGACATCAAAATGGATAATAAAGCACCACAGATCATTTAGTCATCATGGTGTTTCGCTCTGAACTGACCTTCTGATGGGCAGCGGTGGATAAACGGTTAGGGAGGCGCACTTGTAATTGAAAGGTTGCTGGTTCGAATCCCCGACCAGCAAGGCACCACTGAGGTACCCTGAGCAAAGTACCGCCCCCAAGCGCTGAATTAGCTGCCCCCTGCTATGTCACGAAGTCACATATGGGTTAAATGCAGAGGACACATTTCGTTGTTGCGCACTGTGTGGTGTGTTAACAATGATCACTGATCACCAAATTCTGATGTGCAGATCTTACCTAGCCACTCTTGCTCCAGTGCTAACTGGCACTTGTCACTGGCCTCTCATTGGACGCTCAGCCTAGTAGCACTTGTACCCAGCTGGCTCCTTGACAGCTGTATGATTGTGATGTATTATCTGCCTCTCTACTACGCTGCTTTGGACAGGTGAGTCGGCTAAATAGTTTAGCGTAAATTTAGCTCTGACTGAGCCAGCGACCAAACCCTCAGCAATCAGAACTTGCCCAAAACCAACACTGTGAAATCCTGGGACCTCCACTACATTCGTGTCGCCCGGCAACTGTAAATATGTGACAAACTGACAAACGGCTGGCACGCGACGTACTGTACACCCACGCAGCACAGAGACCACAGAGACCGCGCGCCATTCCCATACCAAGCAGGGCGGCTCTCTGTTGAGAAGAGGAAAAAAAAAAAGACGTTTTGTTCCAAAACGGAAACTTAACGTTCATTTCTTGTTTGCATTCTGTTGAAAACACAACACTCTAATTATGTAACACATATTGGTATAATGATTTTCATTAAGCCGTAGAATACGGTATTTTCCATTTAATTACCCATTTATGAACACTTTTATGCTTTGTTTGCTACCAGGACGGCTGATCGAAGCTCACTGGATGAATCAAAGAGATTATCCGTTCTCGTCGAAATCTCGCGGTGTTACAGCATAGCGGAGC
>JAODJU010000079.1:2399773-2410921 GCA_026776725.1 Gnathonemus echidnorhynchus
CAGTTCGTGCACAGGATTTTTTTTAAAGAAATGTTGGAAAACATGGTGATGTAACCATGGAAATCCACTTCAGCAAGGAGAACGAAAGGGCCACGACCCAAACCTCTCACATATCAGGTGGCATCTGTGGCCCATTTCTACAGGCCGCTGGCTTACGAACACCAGATGAAACCATTGGGGTGGGGGCACATGACCACTGGAATACAGGGGTGTAACATCTCAGAGAGCAGCAGCTGAGCCGTGGGCTGGGGGGCAGGCTGGAAAGCCACCAGGCAGAGCTACAGGGATTCCCAAATAAGATACAGGCCATTGTCACAAGCTGACAGTGACGGTCAACGGCAGGCACTGCAGCGGACAGAGCAGTCACCGAAAGGTTACCGGTTCAAGACTCAAAACACATTGAGCCAGATCTGTAACCTCTCCCCATACATTCCCCAGTCTGAAAGCAAACCCTCTCACCAGGATAAACATACACAAGTCAGCCAGCCTTTCTGTCCCGGGGCGTGTGGGGGGGCACTCCAAGGCTGCTCCATGCATCCCGAACACGACGGCGAGGACCAAACTGGACCAAACCGCTCACACCATGTCCTCGAATCACATAAGAGAAGCACCTGACTTACTCCCACAGAATGTGCGCCATGATCGCGCTCCAAAATGACAAGTTAATTCTCCAAAGAATGCCCTTGATTTTTTAAGCCAAATTAAGCCAGATTTTTTTTTATATATTATTACAGAGAACTAATAGTTTGAGCGAAGGAAAACTGTACATTCTGAAAGAGGACCAACATGGGGGTGGCGTTCCTGGCTGCAGTGAATTAAAAAATAAAATAAAATCAGTTACGTATAGCTTATAACCACATCTTAGCACGACAGCATTATCAGCGTGATACAACCAAAGGCAAAGTAACAAGGTGGGACTGAGTAAAACATCTAAATTCATCACAAGGCACTACTAAACATCGCGGTGAAGTCACATGGCCAACAGATGCAGAACTGTCCGCGGTGACTGAAGAACCTACGGCTTGAACGGGACTCGAGGGCAATGTGGAGGAAATGTCTGACGGTGTCTTTTGCACTGAAACCTATTTATTCACAAGAAATGGACACTGATCATGGATACATGGTACAATCATAATATATACATTCCCCAAGGAGAACAGTGCGTAACACAAACGGTAAGTGGACAACTACAGTGACGGACATCTTTAAAACGACAAGGCGGGGGGGGCTGTATCAAGCGGCTCGAGTGAGAAACACTGACAGCTTCATAGTCAAAAAGGGTGTTTTAAAGAAACACTGCTATTACCAACAAAAATATATATTTAAAATACTAGTGTTCTCATTGTATATCTGAAACGTACAACATATCAAGGTCAGGTAAAAGTCACAAAGGGGGAGAAACCCTGACAATTCTACCACAGTGCAAGGCTAAATGCCCTAATTTGGATGCCCCACTGATGTCGTTTCATAACCTATAAACATGGCGTTAGTAAACACAATGTTGATCTCCGCAACCTCTCCAATCACCCACCATATATATATATATTTTTTTTTTTCTTAAGAAAAAACCTACTTTTTGCTCCAAGTTACAGTGCCTTCAATGCTAACTGCACATTATGATTTACAGAAGTTATTCAGCTAGTTTTTCTTAAGTAGTAAGAAATGTGAATAAAATGGACATTATTCGGCTTGGGGGGGGGGGGACAGCTTCGTAGCAGGACTGCCGGGCCTTCAGCGAGTCAAGGGTCAAAGGTCATAAGGTCAGCAGGAACTTCCTCAGTGCCCGGTCAAGTAGTCCTGCGTGGAGTCCGACGCGAAGGAATCCGCGTCCTCGTTGTCGGAGCCCTCACTGCTGTCGTCGGCCGCCGGCTCACCGCTCAGCGCGATGCGTGCATAGTCGTCAGTGTCTATGGACTTGCAGAAGTGTATGGCATATTTCAGCTTCTCCTCCAGCACCTGCCGGCAGGAATACCTGGGCAGCTTCAGCAGGAAGAAGCAGGTGTAGGATTCCGGCAGGAAGTGATCGGGCGGGTTGTATTTGTCCAGCACCTGCGGGGTGCAAACGCAACCATGGAAGAGAGAGATCGGGGTTAACTGCAGCTTAAAATGGCAGCTGAGACCACACGTGGAGTCAGGGCTTAACAGGACTTATACAGCAATTTAAAGAAGTGGGCCTCATCCTCGGTCAAGTGAACGGCCAGTGATATCATTACCACGTAAGGAAAGCTAAGGCGCTGGGTCTGTATATCCCCTTATCCCATCAGGAATGTGATTATCTGGAGCCTATGGACTGGGGCAGCAAGCAGGAGTCACATAAGCATGGAGCGAACCCACAGACTCCGAACACATGGGCCTGACAGCGATCTCGAACCCGCAACAGTGATAGCGCCACCTGCTGAGTGAAGGTGCCAATGCAGCAGGCAGGTCGCAGACATTTCCCAGACAAATCAGGTTTGATCGCTTTTGGGGAAAGAGTAGGAGCCACAGCCCCGAGTCATTAAGAGACACACCCACCTGAACCACAAAGTCCCGCCCACGGAAGTCCGCAATGGTCCTGGGCAGTCGGGTCCGGCCCCAGACGAAGCGCAGAAAGAGGGAGCGTTCCGTGTTGGAGAAGGACTCCATCACCTCCCAGAACCACTGGATGAGGGGCACGGTGGGCTCCACACCCTTGTAGGTAGCCACCGACTTGAGGAGGTGCAGCGGGATGTCTGGGCTGCCGCAGACCTGGGGACACCCGGGGGGGCGGGTTCACAGGAAGGGGGTGGAGCCAGAATTAAAAGGAAACCATCAGGAAGGACAGGGCTGGGGCAGGAGAGCAGGGTGAAATTCTCCATACCGGTATCCTAAAAGCACACAAACATTAACGAAGGGAGGAAGTTGCTCACCATGGTTTCCAGCTCGTAGCCCGTGAAAAGGGAGAGCAGCGGCACCGGTACCACACGGGCCATGCCCTCCCGCACGGCCGACACCTGCTCGTCAAACTCATGGAGCCTGTGAGGGGGCGGGGAATGTTAGGGACGCCCGCCTTTTAGCCACGCCTCCTGACCCCACCCTCAGCTTCCCCAGCGCAGCCCCAGAGCCCACCCCGGCCCTCCCCCCTCGGGCTCACCTGTAGTTTATTGCTAGGCGCACATACTCCGCACGGTTGTCCAGCGTGATGTGGGAGTACTTGGAGCTGAGCTGGATGTCCTGGCCGCTGGCACTGGGCACGGTGAAGGGCAGGGTCATGGCCTCGAACTCCTCACAGGTGGCCTCGTTATCGCGGATGTACATCAGGCCAGGGATGAAGTCCTTATCGACCTGGAGCGGAGAAGCGCCCGGTCACAGGACGCCACACGCGTGTGCGTGTGCATGAGAGTACTGGTCACGTCACTGATATTTTATTGTGGAGGGAGAGATTTGTTACTCGGAGACCCGAAGTTCCCCATATTAAAAATTTAATGACACTCGTGAGTCACTGTTTCACAAGACGCCATCTCGACCCCAACGATCACAGGCGCCGCGTGTGGCACCGCCAGCCCGACCCGGCACCCGTGTGACACTCGGTGTGTGACCAACCAGCCAGGCCCACGCCTGTGACCTGTACAAAGGGCCTCTCTGTGTTCCTGCTGACACCCCCCCCGCCTCTACCCACGCTGCACCGGGTTGAGAGCTTATGATCAGAATGTGAGTGCAGACTGCTCAGGGGGGGGGAAGAGGCTACAGAGCATCAGAGGCAGGAGGGGCTGCTCACTGTACGCAAACCCCTCATTTATGGGGTCTGGGTCCTTCCAGGTTCTGCTGGGTTAAGAAGCTTATCAGAGTTCTCATCAGTGCCAGAAGCAAGCAACAATACCACATGAAATCTGAATGGAGCCTGCATTGTATAACACATTATACACCTCCCTCGATCCAGTGGTATAATACAAGCCTGTGACTGGGACCTGAGGTGCCTACGACTCAGACCTGATCAGTCGATAAGCAGAATTTGACATCCTTCTCCGTTCATGTGGGCTGTGGTTTATTGCTCTTGAATTCTGATTGTATCTCACCCCTGAAAGGGCAGCATAAAAAATGTTTAAGGTTGCCCAGATTATTTTCTTATTTCCTCCGACAGAGTACTAAGCTTTGAGCGATCCTTCAGCGACCTGAGGGTCAAAGGTCTGTATTAGGTTCTCTCAAAAAAGGAAGTGGGGGTGTTTTTAGGAATTCTATAGCATCGTATAGTGAGGGGCCATTTTAAAACCGCAACATCTAGGAAAGTACTTGAGCTAGATCCTTCAAAATGTACAGGCTAAGTACCTGGCAGTATGACTCAAACAAAACAAAACAAAAAACACCTCTCTCTCTGGTCACAGATGAAGACCTGTGCAAACCACAAAAAGACTGGGGGGGGGGGGGGTTACATCAGTCCCGGGGAGCCTGCTCGTCATGGTCCATTATCCTTTGTGTGGCTGAGCGAAGAATCACGCTGAAATCACGTCAAAAACCGAACAGCGGCCAAGTCAAAGTACAGTCAAACGATCAGAAAAAAGATTAAAGCTAAATGAGCAACGTAAACTTCATGCTTATACTGGCCATGATACTTCAAGTAGTACCAGACCAACGGGCCGTGATCAGGGCTAAAGATGGCTGCCATGCAGGACGTAGCTTAGATTACCTCACTGAGGTCAGCAATGGTCAGGTTCATGCCAGCCAACTGCTTCCACACTGGCTCGGCCAGATTCAGGCTCAGGGGGCTGCCGGTGCGGATGGCGATGCCCAGCAGGACGCCTGCAGGAGGAGGACGGGGCACTGATTAAGGGCGCTCCTGATTTGACACACACTAGAGCACAGTTTCCCAATTCGGTCCTTGGGGACCCACTGTCGGTCCACGTTTTTGCTCCCTACTGGGAGCTGGGAGGGAGCAAAAATGTGTACTGTCTGTGGGTCCCCGAGGAACGGAATGGGATATATGCTGCACTAGAGCAAACTTCCCTGTCGGAAGACCCTATTAGGCATTTCTTCTACTTAATACCCTCTGTAGCCAATCAATCCCACCCAGATCTCAAACAGCACTGGCTGGAAGCTAGAGAAGGTGGGGCTTCACCCCAAAGCCTCCCAGGTAGAGATGGGAATTAATGAGGTCCCCGGGGGGGGCACACACATACCCAGGAAGCGGAACATGTTCATGTGCAGTGGCGACCTGGCGGCGGGGTTGAGCAGGAAGCAGTCGCGGTTGGCACCCGACTCGTCGCGGCCGTTGGGCGTAACGATGAGCAGTGGCGTGAGGCCGTTCTGCAGCTCCTCACACATTTCGGCGATGGACTCACTGTAGCCCCCGCCGCAGTCGTCCACGGACTCGCCTGGGGATACAGACCAAGGCGTCTCATTCGCCTCAATCGTTTCAACGGCACGTTCCGGACATGTCGGGGTCGAGGGCTCGTTCGCAGCTTACTGCACCCAGATGACCACACATACCCACGAACTTGACCTTCCAGACGCGGTGGGGGAGCAGCAGGCTGTCGGGGCTGAACGAGCTCATCTTCGCGCACATCTGCCCAAAGACCGACTTGGTTCCGTCTGGTCCAGCCAGGCCTCCTTTGCTCCGAGAGCGTTTCACCTGAAAATCAGTCAGGAGTACTGGCCTAAGCATTATGATCCTTCCCCCCCCAGCACGGAGCGCATGGCCACCGCCTCATAGATAAGGGGCTTTATCTCAGCGGCCACGATCACATGCGCGGCGTGACGGCCGGCCTGCTGCTGAAGGCTCCCGGTGAGACGGGCAGCCACGAGGGTGGGGGCTGACACCCCACAGAGACCCAGCCCCCGGACACAGCTCACGCTCACGCACCCTAAGGCCCAGCCAGGCTTTGGGGCCCCATTCTTAACACACAGGCTCACCAAGGCCAACTGCTTAGGATACTCTACAGCCCCCCCTAGGGTGATCACCTAATCCACGTTGGGGGGGGGGGGGGCAGTAGGAGCTACTCTAGGCTTTACAAACTACTTTAAATCTCAAAGGCTCCTGTGACTGACTAATCAGTTCAGTTCTTCTTGTGCTTTGACTGGTTTGTTTCCTTGACTGAAAGACTCGTCCAGCTGCTTTACATTAACATTAGTGACACATGCATGATTATAGGAGACTGACCAATCAGCACACAGCAACAACTCTATGCTTAAGGGAAATCCAGGTCTTAATTGAAATGGTAGTTTATGACCTCAGAAAGGATTTATAGTGTCCCCCCCTGACATGAATTAGGTGGTCACCCTACCTCCCTCCCAAGGCCCTCCCCACTGCCCCCTCCCCCAGTCCCTCCTCACCCACCTGGATCCGGTTCAGCTCCACCACAGGCCCGTGCTGCCTGTCTCGGACCATCGTTGCCTGGACCACCTTGCGGAACGCTGCTTCCTGGGAGATGAAAATTTAACCGAGGGAGACTCTGATCATTTGCAGACGGCATGGGAATTAATTTGCAGTACCTAGGAAATAAGCTGGCTTTCATGCAAAAGCTCAGTCACAGCGACAGCAGAGAGAGCCCATGTTCACAAGCCCTGATTATCGCCGCCCTGCTGGCCACCCTGAAACACGCAGCTTCCCAGCATCCTTAGGGAGGTGGCTTGGGGCTCACCTTGCCCTGGGAGATGAGGATGCCCCTTAGCGTGTCGAACCCCACGGAGGGCCCCTGTCCAGCCTGCCCCAGCCGGCCCTCCAGGTCAAACATGGGCATGCAGGGGCAGAAAAGCTCAGAGATGTGGTGCAGGAGCAGCAGCCGGTTACGCAGGGCGATGATGGGAATCTCCTGCAGGTGGTTGTACTCCATGGGAACCTGCAGGGGGCGCCATTGAGAAGGGCTCTCACTGAGGCTGTACGGATGCCAACAGACCAATTACACAAAGCAATACTACCACTAGGGCTGTCGTGATCACGTCGCGATGTAATTGCGATTATATGCCGCATGCGCAATAATCACCAGGCCTTTAGATTTCGGGTGAAACATTTGTCCGGACGCCAGCTTTTCAGTACTATATGGGCGTTTACTTACACCCAGAGATCGGTAAGCAGCCTAAAATATTGAGGTAAGTATTGTGACAAAATTTGTTTAGTCACCCTTAATAGAAGAACCTTTTGATAAATGTGTATTAACATAAACAAATTCTTTGACAGATCTGAGTCACATCTGTCTTGAACCAGAGGTCAAACTGCAGCCCCCTTAAGGGAAGTTTACAGACCCTGTACTGGTTGTATACTGACTAATCATGGCCCTCGGCTGCCTGTGATTGGCAGCAGCTTGGGGGGCGGGGCTACCTGTGCCGGGAGCTTGCCAGCGTTAGCGGGCTTGCTGGTGGACCAGGCCAGCGTGTGCGCAGAACCACAGGCCACTCTGTTGACTTTCTTGCCCTGCAGTGCCGCTACAAGCCGTGGCCTTGTGATGGCGTTGGTGGTGCCGTCGCCCAGCTGGCCCTCGTCGTTATCGCCCCAGGTGTACACTTCCCCTGCCAGGAGAACATGCCCATCAATCTCCTCTCAAATAAGACCCCAAGTGCTTTTCTTGGCAATCGCTACCTACTGGAGGAACGCACGGACTGCACAGCCTGGAACTCACCAGCACAGAGGCAATCATTTGAGTGATCATTCAAAGGTAATAGTTGAAACATTAGGAACAAATTACTAAATTCACAGCAGCTGAAGGATGGACATAAAAATGCTTTCATACTTTAATACTCTCTATGGATTATAAATATACAAACATAGCAGGTAAGGTATGACAAACCCCAGTATTCTGGTACAAACAGCGTCAGTAGATGAACAGTAGTGATGGACAAAATGATCCTTCATGAACCATTTGCTATATTTTTTGACCCCACTAGATGGTGCTCTTGATATGCTTTGTGCAATTTTACAACATAAGGCACCATCTAGTGGGGTCAAAAAAATACAGCAAATGGTTCATGAAGCATCACTATGTCCATCAGCAGATTAATAGAATCTCCTTTTGAAAAATAAGACCTGTTCGACTCTGCCCCAGGGACAGGGCTCTGCCACTGGCTGGTATAGTCAGGGACCGCGGCTGATGGAGACCCTACCGTCCTCCGTACAGCAGACGCAGTGCAGGGACCCAGTGGCGATGGCGATCACCTTCTTGCCCTGCAGGCCCTGGACCTGTCGTGGGCGACGCACGTGGTCGTCGGATCCGTGACCCAGCCGGTGGTAGTCCCCTTTCCCCCTGCAGGGGCCACGAGCAAAAGTAACGGCGAGCCAAGACGAGGCTCAACGACCGCGATTATGCCTGACAGCTGTGTTCTGGTCTCTGCCAGCGTTCACCTGAGCAAATGGGCCAGTGTCCACAGCAAGCGCCAGCAGAGTGGAACTACAAACTAAAACATCTTAATAAGGAATTAAAGTGAGAGAGGCCCACACCAAGAATGGGCCAAGAACGGCACTAATAGCAGTTACCATGACGTCAATAGGAAGTCTCAGAGGATACCTTCAGCCAATGAGAAGGATGGACCGTGGAGGTCATTAAAGCAGCTCTGGGCTGTTAGGCAGAGAGCCAGTCAGCTCCTGGCCAGCATACTCACCACGTGTAGACGGAGCCAGACCTGGTGAGGGCCACAGAAAACTGGGAGCCGCACTCCACCTTGACCACACCCAGCCCCGTGAGGGAGTCGATCTGCCAGTGTCAGAGGAGCAGAGTTCGTACATCACTGTACACCAGCATACACTGGTCGACATGGCTTGACCATATTACTACAGACCATTATTACCTAGTCATACTGTAGTGGTGCATGCATATACATAAAAGCTATTTTGGGTCATGGCCGACATAAGAGACCTACAAACAGATAAATGGGGCATTTACAGCTGACTGGAAGTGGGTCACCTGACCAAGCCATCAGTATGAGGGTTCTGAGCTAAAGTGCCAAATGCTCACCAGAGTTATTGTTAAAAACTAAAAGAAAACAGCTTTGTAACCTGAAATAAGATGTAAAAAATAAAACAATAAACAGCTAAATGAAAACTATAAATATTACCTGAAACTGAAATAAAACAAAGGTTAATGTTAACATATAATTATTATTATATTATTATTATTATTATTATTATTATTATTATTAATACCTGGAACATGTCTTGCCCATTTTATGGGCATTAACACATAGCCAACTTTCAATCTATTCCCAGAAAGAAAAAATTAATAAAAATACTGAAATATGCATGGATGCATATAAAGTAATAAAACCACACTGCAAACTAAAGTGGATTTCAAATGAAAAAGTATAAAAATAAAATAAATAAAGCCAAACGTATACGCACAGCGATGCTCACCTTCATGGGCACCTTGCAGCCGTCGCTGCCCCCACGCCCCAGCTTGCCGTAGTCACCGTCCCCCCAGGACCACACCATGTCATCATCAGTCAGGCACAGCGTCTGGGCGTCGCCGCTGCCGCACGCCACGTCGATGACGCGGTGGCCCTGCAGGGCATCCACCTGGGGAGACACACAGAACAGCCACCCTGTCCATCAGAAGGCAGCCATATGACACACTAAAATAAGTCACTACACTAAAGGAACGTGAAACCAGAGCAACACTAACGGACGGAGGAAATACCACCAAGCTGCACATGGCACAGGAATCGCCACATGGGACCCCACACCAAAGAGGAGGCCACTGGGCCTGGCTTAGCCTCGGGGGGCGGGGGGCACTGACAGCCACATCAGGGCACATGTTCACAGACCTTCAGCCATTACGTGGACAGTAAGTCAGCGCATCTAGGAAGCTCGGCCTGCGACTGAATGTCTGTCTGTCTGTCTCTCTGTCTTCATGCTCCTCTACCCCGCCTGACGCCCGGTTTCCCAGGACCGGCTCCAGATCACCACGTGCCAGATCAGGTCAGCAATCACTGAAACTGGATGGACGGATGCAAGCCGCCTATTGTCCCAGAAGTTAATCGGGCACTAACGACCTAAAAGCCCCTAATTACTGCGACTTGGACAAAGCCCCAGTTGGCCCAGCACGCTGGGCTTCCACGCACCAGTTTGGGCTTCAGCTGGTCCTCACTGTCCCCGTGGCCCAGCCGGCCGTAGCGGCCCTTGCCCCAAGTGTAGAGCTCCCCGCTGGCGGTGATGCAGGCGCTGTGGGCACCGCCAGCCGCAATGTCCACCACCTCCACGCCACGCAAAGACTCGATCACACGGGGCCGGTCACATGGGCTGCGGGGTCAAAGGTCAAGGTCTGCTGTGACATCACACTGAACTCAGTTACCCACTAAATGCATGTTAAATATATTTTTTTAGAATCTGACATCTAAAGATTTTTTTCAATAATTAAGTGATTTATTGGTATAAAAATTATTTGTAATACATTTGTAGTGACCTGTCCAATCATCAAACTCTGCACTGCCACCTGCTGGCTATCTGCAGCATTGCTTCTAAAATTAAACTCTCAGAGGTTTGCATATAAGGATAAGTGTCGCTGCAAATCCTGACCTCCTGTTGCCGTGGCCCAGCTTGCCGTCCTCCGCCTCCCCCCAGGAGTAGACCTCGCCCTCGGAGGACAGCGCTAGGCAGTGCTTGCCCCCGGAGTTCACCGCCACCTTGCGGATGAAGACGTGCTGGATGGACTCCAGCAGGGTAGGGGTGGACACAGACTCGGTGCCGCCGATTCCGAGCCGGCCCCCGGCGCCGTAACCTGTGGCATAGAGCTGAAAGAAAGGGCGGGGTCAAGGCACCAAGCAGGGAGCGACTGGGTGCTTCTCCAAGAGGCACGAAGAGTTAAAGTCCATCACACCAAAAATGCCGCCCTTTTAACCAAGCCGCTCCTCACCTTGCCGTCGGCCGTCACGGCGAACAGAGTCTGCTCCCCGCCAATCAGCTGCACGGGCCGCAGCATGGCCAGAGCCTCCGTGGGCGTGGGCACCTTCACCTTGGCACCCTCGATGCCGCCCAGCTGCCCGCGGTGGTTGTGCCCCCAGCCGTAGATGGTGCCGCTTCCGCCGGCGGACAGAGTCCAGTCGTCAGGACGTCTGTGAGCGGAGAGAGAAGGGGGCAGAGGCAGAACAGATTGCTCAGAAGTGATAAAGACATTCCGGCAGATTCATAGAAGGATACCGACGTGAGGAGCCGGCCTCGGGACAGCCGGCCGCGGGACAGCCGGCCGCGGGACAGCCGGCCGCGGGACAGCC
>JAODJU010000079.1:2412546-2427995 GCA_026776725.1 Gnathonemus echidnorhynchus
GACCCTTTGAGCCAGCCACACCCACCCAGAGCGCTCAGCTGCGCACAGGCAGCCAGCGAGGCGGCCAGGCGCGGCACGATGCTCCGGTTGGAGGCCAGGTTCAACCTGAAGTCCAGCAGGCAGGTGACCAGATCCATGGAGGGACAGGACAGGATGCAGCGGTCCGACAGCAGGTCCTTGGGTCCTGCACACAACAGGACATCTGCTCAGTCACCCTGCCAGCGGTACGAACAGCGCAGGAACGGGGCGCAGGAACGGGGCGCAGGACCTACCGGCCGCGGGCATGATGGGATACACGGTGAAGCGCCACCCCCAGCCGTTGACGGAGCCGTCGCTGGTAAACTTCCACTTCAGCTCGTCCCCTGGGATGCGCAGCTCGCTGGACCAGTCAGACCACTCGCGCCCTGAGCGGCACAGCCCCGGAATCAGGACATCACACTCGATAACCGATAACCGCCACCTTCAGACCAGAGTTAAAAAGGACGGTCACCTGATCGGACAGACACGATCCTATTGGCCCCGTCCATAATGGTGAGTGGGTCATGCCGCCTTTCGGTAGAGCACTGGCGATCAAACTCTACCCTCAGCCCCTCTGCACCTGGGATGAGAGGAGGGTGAGGGTGGTTAGACAGCAGGAGCGAGACGCCAACGTCGCCCGTGGGCACTGGCTCCCGTTGGCTACCTGGGATCTTGACCGTCCCGCTGGTGGAGGTATCGTCAGTGTAGGGGTGGCTGCTCTCCACCACCACAGGCTGAGAGGACAGGCGGCCGCTCTGGGAGTCAGTGGCCACGTCCTCCAGCTCCGTCACGCAGAGCTCCAACAGCACGTCGGCCACCTGCAAGCGTCAGGTCACACACCGGTCAGCAGGGGGCGCCATTTCAGGCAGCCAGTGACATTTCATGAGCAAGCTACAAAGAACAGCTATAAAAATCAACCAGCTATAAAGAAAAAAGGACTATATAGTTTAAGATGACATTTATAGAGACAGACCATCACTAGAAAAGGTCTGTCGCACATCCACGCACCCCCCGAGGGGGCCCCATCAGATCAGGCGGGAGAATGCGGACCTGCGGGTACGCTGTGCCCATGCCGGACAGCACGGCCGACAGAACCTCCTTGCCCCGCTCTCCGGAGCGCAGGGACACGGCCAGTTTGAGCAGATCCACCATCACCCGGGTGTCGTCCGGCAGCAGCAGGCTGGTGAACTCGTCCAGGTACTGCGGCTCCGGGCCGGCCGCCTTGCTCTGGCTCTCGGAATCCTGCCCGGGAAGGTGACGGACTCTCAACTTTGCCGAGTTGTGAAAAGCTTGCAGCTTCGTGCATGGCATGCAAACCGGAGCTCGCAGAAGGGCCCACACGCACCTCTTTGGTTTTGGTCATCGTCTCTGCGATGATACTGGCGGCGCCGGGGTCATCGGTGACGGGGATGAAGGGGCGGGAGGACGCGGCTGACGCCGAGGGCGTCACCGCAGACGAAGGGGTCATGGCGTCCTCTGAAGACGTCACCTGCGCACACAGCCCAGTAAGGTCACCCCGTAAACCTGAACTTTCCTCAGAACCAGACGGATTCGGATCTGGGCCGTAGATGAAGCCTGACCAGCCCCGCCTCATTTGGCTCGGGGTACATATAAGGCCTCTACCTGCGACCCCCATCTCTGGAAACGGCACGAGGCGGGTTTCTAAAGGCAGCCATTACCTCTCCTCTCCTCTCCTGCCAAGGGCTGGGACTGTGCCGCTCCTCTGACTCGGGGACCAATGGGGAGCGCTCTGCCTCATAGGGGCTGGAGGCCGCGGAGGAGTCGGAGGGCGGCACGGGGGAGCTGGAGGGGCACTCCACAGGCATGATCATGCAGGCGGGCATCAAGGCGCCCACCACAGCATCTCTGGGGGGGTGGGACAGAAAGAGCATAAGGAACGCGGCGGCGACACAGACCCCCGGGCCCGCAGATTAACGGTACAGCGGCCAGCGGTCGGGCTCACCTGGCATACATGATCTGCAGGGCAGACAGCACGTGGGACAGGGCCTGCTGTTTGGCCAAGCTGCCATCCAGCGACAGCAGGATCTTAGCCAGCGACGGCCGGTGGGGCTTGGCATTGCTCTGCCCGCTGATTTTGTTGCTGGCACTCGACGAGTCGCTATCTGACTGCACACCTGGCGATTCATTGACCGATTGGCTCGTTAGTTAAAACTGACCCCGCCTCCACAGTGACAGAAGCAGCGACAGCCTGGAATCCCCAAACGAGCCTGATGGGCCGAATGGCCTCCTCTCGTTTGTAAATTTCTTATGTTCTTATGTAATTTGTTTACACTCCGAATCACCAGCAGCGATACCAGGTAGATTCTTAGATGCAGCTGGTACTAGCTAGGTGCACCCGAATTAGGCGGGGTTCTAACCCGGTGCTACCTGGGCGTACCCAAATTCCGCAGGTCCTACATGGTGCTCGCTAGGCATACGAAATATTTATGCACGAAGAATAACTTCTTCCTAGCAGCTCTGTGCAGGATCTCTGACTCCTGGCCCGGCTGGTTCCTTCCTGCTCCAAAAGGAGCTCTTCAATAATCAGCCTTGACAGAGTACGTTTCAATCATGCAGTAGCTATGACGAACCCACGATACTTATGTGCTGAAAGGACAGAGCTGACAGACGAAAGAAAAATTAAGAGATTTTTGCCATTAACCACAAATATTCAACAGATCTAACTAAAAAGCACAGCCACAATCATGATCAGTTGATTTAAAGTGATTCAACAACTTTATCATGGCTAATTAAACACAGCCATAAGAAACACTCTTAACACACTAAGTAAACACAAGGCAGCTTCAAGACTAAAAGCCCAACAGCTGCAGAGGCTGGGAAAGCCTGGAGAAAGCTTACAGACCACAGGCTCACCCAGGTACGAGGCTCCCAGGGAGTCCCTGGCGGTCTGGAAGAGGACGGGCTCGTGCACAGAGGGAGTGGTGACGTCCACGGTGGTCCAGGCCACGCTGTGCGAGGAGCCGCAGGCCACACGCGTGATCTTCTGGCCCTCGAGGCCTTGCACCAAGGTGGGCTTCCGGTTGACCGTGGTGGTGCCATTTCCCTGCTGCCCGTGGTCGTTGTCGCCCCAGGCGTACACCTGTCCGGATGGGAGCACCAACATTCACAGACAAAGGGAAGCTCAGCTTGCACGCTCGGCCCATCCTCTCCTTTCAGGGACCCGACGCCAAGGACATAACGTGGCATGTTAGCAGAGATTACACATTTGCCAGTTTTTCCCCCCCAGAGGAAGGAGCAAGTGCATTACCCTCATCCATCAGCCAGGAACTAAAGACCAGGCTTCGCCCGAAAACCATCCAGGTCTTTGGCAAAACGTGCATTTCGCTCACAATCGTTAATCATTCACATCACCGGCTAGGAGGACACTGAGCGCCTGAACTCCCAACTGGCAGAAAGTCCACGGATACAGTTCAGTACAGCGATACATGACACTGCAATTTCAAGATGGGGGGGGGGGGGGCGGCCCCCCACCTGTCCTGTGTCGGTGACAGCCAAGCAGTGCAGAGCCCCCACGGCCACATGGATGATCTTCTTCCCTCGCAGGCCCTCGACCATCTGGGGCTTGCGCACGTGGACGTCGGTGCCGTGGCCCAGCCTGAAGTAATCGCCCTTCCCCCTGATTTGGCACAAATCGATGATTCACTCACCGCGACAGACCACCATCTCGCTAAACTTCAGGCACGGCAGGGAAGTTCACAGCTTTGTCCCGATCGCTGGATCAGGTTTCTGCGACACTCACCAGGTCCACACCACACCGGACTTGGTGAGCGCCAGGGAGAACTGGGCTCCACATTCGATCTGACACACGCCCTGCCCGTTGAGCCTCTCAATGTTCTGTGGGATATTACAGCCCTCGCTGCCACCCCGTCCGAGCTTCCCGAAGTCCCCGTCGCCCCAGGAGAACACCAGGCCTGTTAGGAACACGGGAGCGAGAGAGAGCACCCTCAGGGTGAAGTACCCCCGAAACTGACCCCTCCCACCCACAGGTAGCACAGAAGACTGAATACCTTCATCTGTTAAGGCCAACGTTTGAGCATCCCTACTCCCACAGGCCACCTGCACGACTCGGTGGCCCAGGAGCACCTTCACCTGCAGCGGACACAGGAAGCAACCCATGTCACACTCCTCAGACAGCCAGTGTTTAAAACACCACAACACTCAGCGCCGCCCTGGTGGTCAGCAAGGGATCGCACAAAACCAAGGACCACCATCCAGGTTTTCAGAGGAATCAGAGAGCCAAAGGGCCAGAGTTGCATACCAGTTTGGGTCTGAGCTGGGTGGTATTGTCACCATGGCCCAGTCTCCCGTACTCCCCCAATCCCCAGCTGTAGAGCTCCCCACTGGAGGTGATGGCTGCACTGTGGGAGCTGCCGCAGGCGATGTCCCTGATCCGCTTGGTCTTCAGGGCCTCGATGAGCCTCGGCTTGTCACAGTTCCTGGGCGAGATGCACAGTTGTTAGGCTCTGGGCAAAGCCCCAGGCCCCGACCCTCTGGGCAAAACACCAGGGTTAAATTGTCAAACTAAAATGATAAGAAAACATTTTTGCAAACTGAAATAAACTAAACTAAAAATTAAACAAACTATACATATTGCAAAAACTATTTTTGTTACTGTTGTTTCATACTTAGCTAAAGCATTTAGCCAAGTATTAAGTGTTAAAGTTTTTTATAATTAGCTAATGTAATAATTTGTTTCTTTCCTCTTCGATGGAAAGCAATCGAGGAAAGGTAATTCAGTACACAGCCTTGAGATGACCACTGATAATACCTAGAACATTTTTTTCCAGTTTTGAAGACATGAATGCACAGCGCACATTGTATACCATCAAGCTATGTTACTATAAACTTGAATGCATACATTTCAATGCTGTTTTTTGGCCAAAACAGGTTAATGTAAAGGGGGAAAATAATCAGAGAGGGACCGGGATTGAGTCGGACTTTACATGCGGCTGAAGTGGCCGAGCTTCCCGTCGTCTCCCTCGCCCCAGGAGAACACCTTGCCGTCCACCGTCAGGGCCATGGCGTGGCGACCACCTACGGACACAGACGGCCGGGGTCACGGCGGGCCGGGCGAGTCCCACAGAGGGGGCGTGGCAGGGGGCACCCACCTGAGTGCACCGCCACCTTCTTCACCACGTAGTTACTGAGGGCTGTGATCTGCCGGGGGATGGGGATGGTGCCGCTGGACAGGCCGAGGCCCAGACGCCCGTTGGTAGCCTCACCGCAGGCGTAAACCTTCCCCTCCGCTGTGACTGCAGAAGTCAGCAGACTATGGGTCACCACTGGGGACACACTGTGCCAGCAACACAAATCTGGAGCTGCAGGTATTCTGGAGCTTCGGGTGAAGTGGCAACAGGACCGCAGCCCAGGCCCGCATGGAGCTGGCCGGTACTCGCCTGGAGAACTCACCCGCAAACAGGCTCTTGGAGCCGCCTGCCACCTGCACCACGTTGAGGGCGGAGAGGGTCTCCGAGAACGAAGGCACCTTGATCTGCGGGGCATATGGAGGATGAGCCTGGGCCGGCGGCAGGCCGCGGCAGCCTCCGTGACGAGATGGCTGCGACAGGCCTTACCTTGGATCCCTTAAGTCCGCCCAGCTGGTCTTTGTCATTCAGCCCCCAGACAAAGACTTTCGTTCTTATCGTGGCGGCTGATTCCAGACCAGCGGATTTCTTCCGTGCCAGACTAATATGAAGTGAGAAAAAGCCTCTTTCAGACGGACCGTACTTCCCAAAGCAGATGTCACCACCGGAATGCAGCATAGTGCACCCTCGAATGCAGCCTGCCGTTACCTCCCAGTGCTGGTCTTGTCGTCATCGTCCTCTTCGTTATCGGAGGCCAGGAAGGGGACGGTGGCCAGGTCCTCGTCGTCGGCCCGGATGCGGCCCACGATGCCCAGCCCATGGATCTTGCAGTCGATGCCCGAGCTGCGGCACTGCTTGATGGCGATCTCGATGTACCTGTGATACTGGGATCCCACGACACGTGACGTCAACGCACCAACGGTGACAAATCGAGCCTGAACCCCGAAACCCGAGGGTAACGACGACACCCAGAAGAGTGAACTTGCACTCAAACTGGTCTTACCTCTGTACAGTCACTGAGGAGGACAACTGTGGTGTCCGTGGGGTTAATGTTGATTGTCTTCAACTCGATAAGGTTGTTCAGAGAATTTCCACCTGTAGACAAAGCAGCCACATGCACAGACTAAAGCATAAATTCAGAATGAGAGACAGACCGCCACAAGATACAGCGTCAAGCCCCGCCCAGCCAAGCCACCTCTTGGAGACAATCAGTACCTGATACCACTACAAGGGACGGCATGTAGCTGCTGTCTGCTGGATCTACGATCATCTTCAGCCTGTGGACCAGAACGTCTGGGAAGAGCTCCAGGCGGATCCAGTGCTGACGGAAAAGGATCAGAAAACTTCATTCAGTACCAAAAACCAGGCCAGAGACTTCATGAATAATAAAACAGAACGTCGAGTAACTAAGCCACAAGATGGCTAGGTTTATAGCCCTCGGCCTCCCCGTTTGGTCGTCAGACAGACTACATGACCCAGAATGCCCCGCACAGCCACCTTGCCCTGGGAGCCTGAGGACTGCCAGTACTGCTCGCTGGAGTCGATGAGGCGTGACGCCTGGTTGACCGAGGACGAGACGCTGAGGCTCTTGACGGCACGCGACCAATCCTCGATCAGCATCCCACGCTGGCCACCCCGGTGCCTTTTCAGCTGCTTCCCGGCGCGGCCACAGAACGTGGGGGACTGGCCTGCAGGGGGCGACATACACGTCACAAGACGGCACACAAAGGCACGGATGGCGAGGCTGGCGGCTTGGACCCGACCCACTGACCGGGCTCGTTGATCCGGCCGAACGAGTGCCTGCTGTTGTGCTTGCGAGTCTTGAAGCAGCTCTCGCAGAAGTCAAAGTCGTCGCAGTTCCTGCACTTGAACCTGGGCCCATTAATCGGGAACATCTGGCAGCCGTCACACCTGCAGGGACAGAAACACGGCAGAGGGGACCTCAGACGCTGGGTCCCCCGACGACATGGAACCAAGTAGTACCTGATGTAAGGGATGCATGTGCACAAAAACTGCAAGGACAAACAGAGACGGCATGGACAGGGCCACCCTGTGGGGTACCGTCGGGGACCGTCTGCAGGTTCCGGAGGACCGCTTTGGGAAACACTGCACTAGCCCATAAATTGGCACGTTGAAGGTCCAGAAACGGCAACAGACTGGCAGGCAAACAAGTCAGGGCTAATTAAAGATTAATGCCACACCGCCGGGGGGGGGGGGCAAGTTACCCCTCCCAGAGCCCTACCTGACTCCGGGATGGATGCTGGGCACCAGCTCCATCTCCGACAGCAGCCCAGTCCAGTGCGACTGCTGGGGGAAGTCGACGATCACGTCCTTCCCGTTGGCACTGAAAGCTGAACGCAGCTTGGGTCAGGCTGGGCCACGACGCTTTACAGCGGGCACCCAGACGGCTACACCTCATGGGTCCGCACGGGCCTACCTTTCACAACCCCAACGCTTCTGTGGGTCACCGAGCCCCACTTGTACTTGGGCGTGGTCACAGAGAGCTTCACTCGAACCTTGTCTCCAATCTTGATGTGAGAGGGGGAGCTCTGCGGTGGGAAGCCTATCACGGCATGGGGAAGAATCAGTCATTGGCTATAGTGCCTGTCAATCACTCCACATCCCGCCTTCTCGCCAGGCCGGCTTACCCAACAGCTCCGTGTGGATGTACCGCACCCAGTAGGTCCCGCCCTTCTGCTGCCAATCACACTGCACGTTCAGGTCATGGAGACCGTCCCGGTCCAGCTTAATCACCTTCCCCACGTCTCCCTCATACACCTCCTCATACGTTCTGCAGCACCTGACCATCATGCCCACCTGAAGAGGGAGCCAGAGAGCCTGACATTGAAGTCCCCATAAGCACTGGCAGACTCAACAGCTCGTTCATAAAGTTAATTACCTGAATGTTTTCCCGAACATACACCGCGTAGTCATCGTTGCTCTGGAAATCAGACCTCTTCTTGAATGTCTGGCTCTCTGTTACCACAGCGCCGGGGGGCTGAAACAGGGAACAGTGTCCCCTGTCAATTTCCACAACAAATCCAAAAAAAAAAAAAAACCTGAATAAAAAGCCATCTCCCCAGCAGGGGGGAGGTGACACCCACCACAGGGAAGGCCGTCTCAGACTCGTCCAGCTCCTCCAGCACCTCCTCCTCGGAGTACTCGTCAGACACCGTGTCCGCATCCGACACCTCTGTGACGTGGACGTCGGGGTGATCCAGCAGCCAGCTCACCAAGGCCTCCACGCCTGCCATGGCGACACGCGACAGCCGTGCGTCACCTCATGCTGCGTCGCACCCAGCACACATTCCCTTCTGGAATTACTCGGACCTGGAGATCCACATCCTCTGACCGAGTTCCAGATTTTACATTAGAATGCAGAGTGAAATGCAAGCAGCTAAGGATGGAGAAAAGCCCTGAGTGTCCGGAGCAGACGGGGTAGACGGGGCAGACGTACCGGGCGTCCCAGAGGCGCTGCCCGTGGTGCCCGACAGAGACTTCAGCGCAAATTCGATGTTCTTCCGCTGGAAGCCCATCTCCATGAGCTGCACCACCACGGGCACAGGGGGCGCCGGCGAGGCCTTTTGTTTCTTCTGCTTGGGCGGCCGCATGTGCTGCACGGTGACCGGCGTGGTGTCCTCGCTGGAGCTGCTCTCCTCCAGCAGCGGAGACGAGGGGTGTGTGGCCTCCACCGCCAGGTACTGGCACACGGCGAGGGCGGCGGCCTGCGGGCAGACGAGCCACTTTCAGCTGGGGTCTGAGCGGGGGCAGCCCCGCCCCCACACGCCCGCTCACCTCCAGCTCCTGCTTGTCGAAGATGGCTTTGATGGGAGACGGCTGCGTGGCGGCCGACAGCAGCTGCTGCAGGAGGATGAGGGGGGGTTGAGGCCCCTCCGGGGACAGGTCCCCTGCATCCAAGGGCGATGCCGCCCCCTCGTCCGCTAGGAGCACGAGACGAGGAAAGTGTCACACGCGCACCCTGGGCATCAACCGTCATGCAACCCCCTTCCATCCCCGCAGCTGGCTCAGCCATTAATCAGCCGACGAGGCACGCTGCACCCCTCCTACGCTGACTGGCCCTCACGGGGGGTGCCGCTGGCAGGGGGGGTGAGGACATCAGCGGCTCAGGTTTTACGCATTAGCATTCTGTTTTTTTTAAACGACTTACCACCAGGGCTGGGGCCCGACTCCAGGATGGCTGGCTGGGACAGGATCTGCCGCAGCTTGTCCTGGTGGGACAGCAGCGCCCGGGCAGCCTTCAGCACGTAGAGCCGCAGCTGCTGAGAGCGCAGCAAGTGCAGGTCCACCTGGTCTGAACAGGGGCGGCACATTACATCATCACAATGGAATGTAAACACTGTGCGTTACAGAACGCCTCTAGTAGTCGTCTCTCAGGGATCAATCAGTCATCAGTCCAAGAGTCATTCGACACCCCAACAGCATCCCTGATCAAATCATCTCAAATCATCCCTGCCGAAGACCTGCTTCATTTCTAAGGGCTACTATGAAGTGTTGGAAGGTCCAAGTGCTACCTGTGTGCTGATTGGTTTAAGCCACACCAGGGACGACCCTACCCGTGTGCTGATTGGTTTAAGCCACACCAGGGACGACCCTACCCGTGTGCTGATTGGTTTGCCTGAGTAGTACCTGTGAGGCCACGGCTCAGCGGCTTCTTCATACGCTGCTTCTCCAGCTTGCTGCCTGCCAGGTTCACCAGCTGTGCCCAGACGCCCAGCATGGGCTCCGTGAAGGGCAGGTTGGTCACACTGAAGGGCACCACCGGCAGCTAGGGGGCGTAAATGAGCAAGAACATGCCCACAGTCCAGGTCAGCACCCACTAGACGTGTAGCGCTCAGTTCCATGACCACCAGACCGGTACGTACCGGTTTCAGCTGGCTCAGCAGGCACACTCGGCACGTCCTCGTCTCGTGGAACTGCACGGTGATACGACCCTTGGGCGTGATGCGAGTCACCGTGCCCTCACCGTATTCCTCGTGCACCACCTGGCCGCCCAGACGCAGGCGCCCATCAATGCCGCCGATCACGGCCAGCACGGCCATCAGGCTGCCCACTGCGGGGGCCTCTGCGTCAGGAAAGTATTCCTCCAGCAGGGCCTGCTCAGGGGGGGTTGGCAGTAAGAGAGGACTGAGTATAGGCACCTGATATATACCACTGGCTTCACAAATACAATGGACAGAAACTCAAGTGACTTCCTGAAGGAGCAATACGACACGGCTGGTCGGATACCTACCGCCTCGGAGTGCCGGCCAGCCATGATGTCGCCGATGCAGCCCAGCTGAGAGTTGATGTAGTCGTTGATCAGGCTGTTCCACTGGCCCAGGGAGTGCAGAGTCCGCAGCACGGCCACAATCTCCTCCGCCAGCGTGCTGCTGTGGGTGGCGGTCAGCGAGGCCTGGGGGCGAGACTTCCTCCGCCGCAGGAAGCCCTCTGCAACAGACCACGGCTTGGGTGAGACGCCAGACCATCACCACAAGCTACCAAATACTGGTACCCATAAAACGGAAAGCTGGCTGAACAGTACATGTTTGGGGGGGCGGGGGGGGGCTAGCT
Organism: Gnathonemus echidnorhynchus; assembly: GCA_026776725.1. NCBI lineage: Eukaryota > Metazoa > Chordata > Actinopteri > Osteoglossiformes > Mormyridae > Gnathonemus > Gnathonemus echidnorhynchus. Next base: position 2,423,241 of record JAODJU010000079.1, read on the forward strand.
GAAATGGGCCCAAGCAGCTCTGCTCATCCCACCTCTCAGCAAGGGCAGGTCAGAGGAACAGGTGCTCAGCAGGCTGCCCAGGAAGCCGAAGAGCTTCTCCACCAGGAGCTTCATGTCCTGCGAGCGCTCCGCCTTCTCCCAGGAAGGTAGCACCGCCTGCAGGAGCCGGAGGGCCAGGATCTGCAGGGGAGGAACAGAAGCCGTGGTCCAGATGGGAAGAACTTAACAGGACTAATCTGGACTTTTCCCAAAGCGGTAGGATATTTATAAAGACAAGAGAGCAGAGTCCCTGCTAAATTAGAAAATACACCTCATAAGAAACACTGCATGATCAAGAAGACATGCGAGGACACCAATAGCTGACTGAGGTATGCATCAGACTAAACACACAGAATACTGGCCTACTGTATATTTACTGGATTGACAGTGCGGGGGCCCAATGGCTGACAGCCCACGGTGACTGACAGTGCGGGGGCCCAATGGCCGACAGCCCGCGGTGACTGACAGTGCGGGGGCCCAATGGCTGACAGCCCACGGTGACTGACAGTGCGGGGGCCCAACAGTTGACGGTCTGCGGTGACTAACAGCATGGGACCCAGCCTCTCACCTGCCTCTGTAGTGTGCCAGCAGTGAAGGACTGGTGACCCTCCACGATCTTGAGCAGCAGGCTAATCCAGGCCGAGGTACTGAGAGCACTGCACATGTGGGGCATGAGGGCGACGCTGCGAATGAAGCCCAGCGTGCACCAGCTGCGGTACTGCTCCCGCAACACCTGCCTGTGGGTGGAGCAGCCTGAGAGGCGGGGCAGGGGGCCCAGGGGGCCCAGGGGGACAGCTTTAGGGGAACAAATCCAACAAATTCCTCATTCGTGCAGTGCATGCAATTTCAGCGCGTGACCTTGCTGGATGGTCTCAGCCCTGAGGAGGTGATGCAGGTACTGACCCGTCTTGTCGCCGGCGCCGCTCTCCACCAGCATCCTGAGCAGGCCGCACAGGGTCCGCATGGCCTCCATCTGCATGACCTCGGCGTGGATGCCGGCCGACAGTGTCAGGGTCTTCAGCAGGTTCACCGTGCTGGTCAGCATCAGGGCTGTGGGGTGCGTGCTCTTCTCCACCGGCTCACCTTCTGACACACACACACACACGTTTGCATTCATATCTTTGTGGGCGCCATCCATTCATTCTATGGGGAAAAGCTCTAATCCCAACAATGACACCCTTAACTCCTACTCAGGAGTGGGGACCCGAAAAATGTCCCCAAGAGTAACAAAGCTTCATGTTTTACCACACTTTGGGGACATTTCTGGCCCCAAATGTGCTCTCTGGAAGCACACAGACAGACACAGACAGACAGACACAGACAGACAGACAGACACAGACAGACAGACAGACAGACACAGACAGACAGACAGACACAGACAGACACAGACAGACAGACAGACACAGACAGACAGACAGACACAGACAGACAGACAGACACAGACACACACACACACACACACAGAGCTAAGAGGCCGGGCCGCTGTGGACCCCGCACATGCAGGCAGCTCACCGATGTCGTCCTCCGTGTCCGAGTCCTCCGTGGTGGTCGGCACGGCCGGCGGAGGCTCTGCCAGCTTCAGGTCATACTTCCCCTCCTTACCCATCCTGTAGGAGTTGGTACTGCTGGTGTCCCACTGCACCCGGATCCAGCCATCCTCGCCCAGCTCGCCGATCACACGGCCCAGGCCCGGGGCCGGCCCGTCCTGCGGGAGGGGAGGGCGCCGCATGGCGGCGTGTCAGTCAGTACAGCCACAGCACCCCCTCCTGGAGCTTCGGCAGCATGACGCCTCGCCGGCCCGTCTCACCTGATCTCCCCACTTCCAGTCCAAGCCCCTCATCACTCGCGTGCCGATCTTCATCATGGCTGCCAGCTCCGGCCCAGAGGCCGGCAGGGGGACGGGCGCCGCCTCTTTGCGCGACTCCTCCAGCACCGTGGCCGAGCCGCCATGGGTGGCTGAGCCGGGGTCCTCCTCAGTGTTGTCCGTACTGGGGCCTGAGCAAAAAGCGGCACGGGGCAGTCAGAGGCGGACCGGGTTCGACCTCTAGTGATATGAACGGGATGCAGACGCACCGATGAGGCGGAGGATGCTCTGGCTGAGAGCCAGCATGCCCGAGTTCAGCAGGAGGCTCAGGCTGTTGGCGCTGTGCTTGAGGGACAGCATGTTGAGCATGGCCAGCAGAAAGCGGGCCTGTGGGATGGTGCCCAGGCTGGGGCCCGCCGGGTTCTCATTGGTGATGGTCTGCAGGGGCACAGGCTGAATGCCTGAAAAGCAACGGGGGGGGGGGGGGGGGGGGCGGGGGGGGGGTGTCAGGAGAGCCGGGCAGTGGGACGAGGTGACTGACCCCAGGTAGCCTTCGAATCAGAGGAATTAGCAAACTTAATAAACACTGACAGACGGAGGCAGGATTTGACCCCAACTCTGCTCCTAACAGAAATTTGGATATCTAGTCAGCTCATGTGATGTTCTGGGTGAGCAGAGCCACCTCTCTGAAAGGAGATGCAGACCTCTCTCTGAAAGGAGATGCAGACCTCTCTCTGAAAGCCAGCTTTACAGGAGATGCAAACCTCTATGCTGACATTTCTATGCTCGAGTATGTCCTTTGGACCCACGGCTCGCTGGGGCAAAGCGGCCGCTCACCAAGCTCCTTAAACCTGACGCTGGCGTCCAGCAGGATGACCCGCACGTTCTGGATGGCCCAGGAGTATAGCTTGCCGAAGGTCACCTCCAGCAGCATGCGGTTAAAAGGCGGAATGAGGTCCACGTCCTTCAGGCAGTCAGATAGTGGCTCCCTATGGATGTATATAACAGGAAGAGCACAGAGGGCTTTCAGACTTGCAGAGCCCCCAGACTCACAGCACCCAGAGGGCAGACACACAAAACAGGACAGGCAGAACTGGGCCAAGAATAGACCCAGCAACCGGAACACAGTCCCAGACACAAGCACGGGTACCAGAAATTTAGGAGGGTGGAGATTAAACGTTAAAAGCTCAACCAAGCTAGAACCAAGCACACAGCCACATGGGGAGAGTGTGCTGGCAGCACGGACGTACCCAATGTTGGTCCCTTCAGGAATGACTCTCTGCCACCCACACAGCATGGCGTACTGCACCGACGGCAGCAGGAAGCTCTTAGATGCCAGCTTCAGCATGGTGTCGATGCCCTCCAGCCTCACCTCCGCTCGCTCCAGCTGTGCAACCACACCATCATCATCCTCCTAATCCTCCTTCATCACCAACACCACCCTCCATTACATCATCTCTCCCAGAAAACCTGAGAGCTCCTGAATGCTTTATTTTCAAAGCTGAAAATGCATCTTTCCCAAGCTGCATAAAACAATCTACAACACGCATTTTTTATTGTATTTATTATTTTATGCATGCTTATAATCAGTTATTTTATTTATTTATTATGGAGAATTTGGGGGGGCGTCCCTGTGAGGTTGGGGCTAGAAGCCCCTACCGAGAATCTGGGTGGTTATAGTCCCGAATTTTTGGTGGTATTTTATTATTTTTAAAACTTGATTCTCATTTCTCCCTGTGCTTGTTTCTCATGTGCGTCTGGTCAGTAAAGCACTGTGTTAACCCCGCAGCCAAACGGCGCCATATAAACACAGACTGGCTGACTGAGCTGCAGCCTCTCAGCGCCGACCTGCTTAAGGAGACACTTCCGCATCTTCTCCACGTCCAGCGGCTCCTCCTTAAGTGCGAACTCCACGATGGTGGCCATGAGGCTGGACTGTGGCAGGGGGCCCTGGACACTGTGCTTCAGCCAGCGGTACCTGTGCACACTGGCCACCGTGCTCAGGAGCGGCTGCCACCTGTCCTGCTGCAAGCGTGTGGGGGGGGGGGGGGGGGGCAAAGGTCACAAAGCAGTTATACACCCAGGGGATTGGGGGCTACCTCTCCCGACAGCTACAGGCTGAGTTATGCTCCTGCACCGAGCCCTTGGCATAGCCTGGGGTGTAGGCTGACATGCCGCCCCCCCCCCAAAAAAAACATGACTATGTATTGTGTCGACACAGACCCTGTCGATTCCGATTGGTCCGTTTGGTAAATACAGAGCTGCGGTGCTTTCCGAAGACTTTGCAAAATTACTCAGGATATTATGTGACTATTCTGCCGAAGCCGGGGACTTGCGCCGAGGCAGAGCCCGCCGAGGCAGAGCCCGCCGAGGCAGAGCCCGCCGAGGCACACAGGGATGCACGATAAGCCGGTAAAGGAGACAAAATCAAATGATCGACAACCTTGGGGGACTTGGCCTGGGGGGGCTTCTTCTCCACCAGAGCGGCGCTGCTGGGAAGCAGGCAGGGATCCTCCCCACTGGTCTCGTCATTGTCCAGTTTAGATTCTTCCAAGTCAACGGAGTCTGTCTTCTTAGGCACTGAGAAAGACACACGAGGGTCACCGGCAGCACAAAGCCCCATCAGGCCGCCTCTGTTGGCGAGACCTGCCGGCAGCCGCCCCCCCACAGCGCCCCACACCCACCCCTCTTCTTGCGCCGGTCCCGGATCAGCTTCCGCGTGATGGTCTTCCAGCGCGGCTGCGAGCTCAGCAGCTTCAGCTTGGACACGATGGACAGGTTGCTGCTGGCCGCCGGCCGCAGCTCGTTGAACAGGAAGCGCAGGCGCTCCACCACAGGAGCGCACACCTCCTTGTAGGAGCGGCCCTGCTCCTGGTGTGTCTGCCAGCGTGGGGGGGGGGGGGGGGGGGGGG
>JAODJU010000079.1:2443244-2463672 GCA_026776725.1 Gnathonemus echidnorhynchus
TCAGAGGCACAGAGGCTCAGCACAGGGTCAGCCTTCCGATCAGAGGCACAGAGGCTCAGCACAGGGTCAGCCTTCCGATCAGAGGCACAGAGGCTCAGCACAGGGTCAGCCTTCCGATCAGAGGCACAGAGGCTCAGCACCCCTTTCAAACCCCACGGCTGTTTCAAAACAGCAAACTCTCAGCTTGGTCTCACGTGGCTTAACGGGCGTTTTCAGATTCCTTAAAAAAAAACAGCCAGTTCAGCCAAAGTCCTGTAGAGCGCCGACCAAGGCCGTCTAAAGAGGAAGCCTTTCTGGCGTCATCACCATCATCATCATCATTGCATGACGCCCACTACGACACAGCTGATTCATCTCCCCTGGACGCGGCATGCTGTGTCAACATGTACACCCCGCCCCCCCCCTCAAACCAGGGGCTGCTTATCTCCCCCCGGCAGGGCGGGGCCACACCCAAACTTCCCTGTAGTGCATAAATATGGCAGCACAAACATAACTAACCTTCAGACGGCATGTACAGCCCCCCCAACACACACACCGTCGGCAAAGAACAAAAAAACAAAGATGAGTGTGAAAGGCAAAGCGCAGCCCACCTGGCTGCCGGCCCCAGTCCCACGCCTCGATGATGGAGTGGTGCACCGGTGCAGACGCCTCATCTTCCTCCTTCTTCTCTCGGTCATTGGACTCGTCCTTCTTCTGACCACCGAAGCAGTCCGCACAGTCTTCTGCGATGGACACAGAGAGGCCCAGATCGAGCGGCTCACGAAACAACGAACCCTTCTAGATACTGAATATCTAATCTGAGGCAGGAGCACCGTGCAGCGGCCGACAGCTAAACCCACGTGCCCCGCCGACCTCTTGGCATTACACATTTTAAATGATTTCTTTGTTCAAATACAAAGCAGTCATGTACGCTGCTTCTCTTTGCAGCCTTCTGTCAGTTCAATAGTCTGAGGCTTTTCTTACTCGATCCCCATTATAAATTTGGATCACCACACCGTGAAGTGATTTAAAACAAGGAATCGTTCTTGTCGTCCTTTTGTTGGCTGCAATCCTACAGCCACAAGTGCTACAAGTTTGTTTTGACGGATGGGGATCTGGGCCTCGAATGGTCTAGGTTTAAAGGCTCCCGCCCACGGTCCAGCTGACTCACCGGGATGTGCGGACTCCTCCCCGCCGCGTGTGATCTCTTCATCCTTCACCATCTCGTTCCACATCTCACTCAGGCCCTCTGGAGAGAAGGCACGCTGAAACAGAGCGGCTCCGGTCAGGCCAGGACAGCACCAGTAACGCTAGCGTGAGGAGCTATGCTGTCACAAAAGGTGACATGAGTACAATATTCCTTTTAGAGGACACAGCAGGAAAAAATGTTATCAACACTGACTTGTTCCCACTCTAATCCAGGCCTACAGAACAGGTGTGACAATGACTAAGGTGGAGTGCAGATTGTCAGCTGTAGGTGCAGGTCGGGTTATGGTGATTTACTGCCACAGCCACCACTGCCTCTCCTCACATTTTATTAACACACCATTAACAGGAGCTCCGCCGTGAGCGCTGGCCTTGGGAGAGTGTGCTGCACACGCACACACAGACGCACACGCACACACAGACGCACACGCACACACAGACATGCAAAGACAGAATAAAATGCTGCGATTCTCCTCAGTGTGGAGGAACAATTCCTCATGCCCTCCAACTGACTGTGTATTTACTAGCTCCACGAGAATAACAGCGTCAGAGCTGGGCAGCCGCCCCCAAAATTAACACACGGACCATTCGTTCAGCTCGCTCTAATTGTTTACTGGGATTTAGGAACACAGTTTAAACTAAGAAACTAAACTAAGCTTCCTACCCAAGACTGATAATTACAGAAGTCGGAATATGGAAGAGACTTTTTCCAGTAAGAAACACTATCGTTCTCCAAAAATGTTCAATTTCCGCAAAAATGGCCATTCCCAACGAGACCATAAATCCTGGTAACTTGCCAAATGAAAACACCACGAAAAAATGGAGATCATTTTGTTTGTATTTACCTTGACACATCAGGACACACACAGAGTGGGGGGGGGGGCAATGCTTATTCACTACCAGCCATGAATAAGCTGCCGAACACTCGAGTTTCAAATATCGTGTTTAATTTCTCATGTTATCGACACCAGACACGTCACACCTGTGCGTGAGGCAGTGAGATGGACTTTCATTGACAGTGGTCTAAATATGGCTAAAACAGCATTTCAGCATCTTTCAGCAATAGTAGGTCACAAGTCTTTTGAAACCACAGGCACAAGATGTTCCTCTGGACGACCAGCTGAGCAGAAACTGAGAAGCAAACACAGACGTTCAGTAAATGGAAAGCAGTGGCCTTGCAAGGGAGAGAGGGGAGAGCCAGGCGTTCGGTAACACTACGTTAGACCAGCCAGCATTCTGCTCCAGACATAGAAACGATGGCTCACATCTGCCCTAGAGCTGTCCACAGTACTGAAGAGCCACTACTTGGGTACCCGGACTTGTTTGTTCTTCATACGAGTTTCCTTTTCCTAGTCTTTGAGACAGTCAGGATTAGAGAAGAATCGCCAAGTAAATAGCTGTAACACACACTGCTTTGGGATTATTCCTTCACACAACCCCATGTGACATTAACACGAGGAAGTCAGATTAAAAACGTGCAACAATTCAGGAACTATCAGAATCAGGATTTGCGACACATTTGTAATTCCATAACACTGCAACTGTTTACTCGTCTGGAAATAAGCAAGTCTTGCACCACTGCTCAAAAGAAGCAGATTGCATCATTCGTGCTTTCTAAAAACAGAAACAAACACCATTAAACTGTATTTCAACTCTGAATCAACTAGTTTTGAAATGTCAGATATTAAGTTAAGCTTTTGCAGCTAGGTCTCCCTTTGTTAAACACTGATTACCAGCTCAGCGAGGTACATGCATTTATGTGGTAATGGTTTATGACCTGACAAGTTGGCCCAATGCCTTCTAGCAGTAAACAGCAAAGACCCTTTTACGGCTGAAGCACGTCAATTCAACAAGTCTGCAGTGATATCTTTTATAGGATCATATTCTAACCACTCAATCATTTCAAGGAAGTGGGGAAAAATATCAAATTAAGCTCATAGCTCAGCAGATGGGAAAGGATTTTATTGATCCACTAGCAAAACCAGCCACTCTAAACAACAAGTACGAGAGCTCAGGATTCAACCAGCCCATACAAACTTGGGTGTTTCAGTACTGATATACAGCTCTGAATGCCATGAACTGTAGGTACTCATAGGACACAGAGCTAGGCACAAAAGGGTGTATAGTCATGAAAAAGAGCGCAGGAGACAGGCAGAGAGAGACATCTTTAAAAATGCACAAATCACACAAACACATCAGGTGGTGGCAGACACCAGGAGATCATTAGAGATCATAATACAAACAAACCGTAACACTAAACTAAAGTTTTCAATAAGGCATCTGAAGGCACCATGCTGTGTGAAGGCGAGTTTACTGCTAACCTGCAAATCTATTTTCAGCCATTTATTGTGAAACCTCAACTGGGCATCCAGGGAGAAGGTTGGAGACGGCATATTTCTCTTCTCTCCCGGCTGCAACCGCAGCCGAACCTACAGAGAAAGACAGAGAGGGGTGCGGGGACAGAAGACGCAGGGTATAATTTTTATACCCAACCGAGAACGAATAACCACCCTGCAGACCATCAGCTTCTATTTGCGTGCACCCGACTGCACCAGACATTGTCCGCGACGGTCGGTGAAGGTTAAGTCCATAAATCCCGGACCCAGTCCCCCATCAGGTAACGGATCAGGTAAACCCACTGCAAAAACGTGCAGGGCTCGGATCCGGGGCTGACATTGACGGCTGGGCGTGCGTCACCCGCCCAGCATCCCCGCTCCCGGGCGCTGTTTAAAGGGGGAGCCGCCGCCGCCTCCAGGAGAACATCCATTCAGCTATTACCAGCTACATAACAGCCGGCGCGTCTGACATGTTATTCCTGTATAAATTACAAGGACAGGGGTGCATTTTCCCATTTAACCGCGTTTCATTTTGTTCCAACATTTATTTATTTTGTTTGTTAACAGGGGAAGGTTAATGTCGGTGCGAACCCAGGCGTCCCCGGGCGCTGCAGCCGGGGGAACGGGCCGAAGGGCGGGCGTCTCCGACGAAGGAAGCGGTTCACGGCCGCGGTTCGGCGCCCCGTCAAACCCAAATCACCTAAAAACGCGAGCGAGGGTGTCGCCGCTTAGGATGCCTCAGAGGCACGACTCAGCCTATTAAAAACGTAAAAATATGTATTTTTAATTAAAATTCGAAGGATGTCAATGCCGCCGCCGGGGCTGGCTGGCTGTCTTACCCTCCGCGACCCGTTAGCCGGTACCGTGGCTACTGTCTCTTATCACTCGTAGCTAGTTAGCCGACGGCTAGCCGCCTAGGACACCACAATACGCAAGGTACGCAAGCCGCACTTCTTCAATTGCGACACCCTCCACCAAACAACCCTTATAGCGTTAAGACCCTACCACGAAACGAATGTGTAATCGTTTAAAAATAATAATAAATATAAAAATAAGACGGCGGTATTCTTACCCGTTCGCTTTGGCTTATTCTATTTCTGTCCCCTCAGCCCAGTTACCAGCTCTGCAGCATTCTAATACCGTCCATGTTGGATAATGATTGACAGGCGAGCTGGCCAACGGGCTCAAGAAATAAACGCTGATCGCCAGGCTTTGTGGGCGGGGTTTCAGCCTAGCAGTGAAGGTGGGTAGACGCGGCACGAGGGCGTCAGTGTAAATTTAAAGGGACCGTACGGTGGACAGGGAAGGGAAATTGCTGTAGGTATATTGAATTTTAATATTTAAAAATTATGTAAAAATATCGTTTTCTCTCGCCTGTAGACAGCCGTGGACCTTTGTTTAATTGTAATCAGTAATCTTGGCCATCCGCGTAAATGCGCTTCATTTCTTCTGCCCCCTACCTACATTCCAGTGCAACCAATACGGTACACCGAGTAGCTATGGTTACGCAAAATATCATACGGAACTTAATCGAATGGTCTAGGGATGGGCTGTTTGAGTCCCCGACGGTGGGCGTATGTCTGGTTATCTTTAATCATCTCGGGATCAAAAAGAATGTGAAAGTGAGCTTGCTGGCGTAACTGGATAAATACTCTGCAAAATATCTGAACGGTTAAGTACAGCAGACGAAAACAGAAATGCGGTAAATGTGGCGCGGCACGCGATCAAAGTCCTGACGAGTTGCCAGGAAACCCGGGGGCACAGTATTTGTGGAACACATGGGGAGGCTTAGTAACGGATAAATAGTAACGGATGCTATGCTTAAAAAATACTCAAAGAAATAAATGTGGCACATTTGATGCAAACAAATTGGATTTGAACATTGTGTACTTGTAGGAAGCCCACTACCTGCATTATCTGTTTATGCACCGAGTAGCGTCAATGTAAATGCAGATACAGCGAATGAATAATGTAAATCTCGAAACCGCAGTAACTATTATTTTATGCAAATTTAGTAGTATTCTCAGAAACAATAGAGAGGGATATTTTTTCTTTAAAAGACAATACAAAGTTTTAATGTAAATTTTAACGTGAAAGGCAGTTGACTGAATCTTGTTCTGCAATATTGGTTTTTGATCAATGGTATGGTGATGTTAATAAGAGCTGTTTAACGAACAGAAGTAGGCGTTGCACCTGTACTACGTCATGACGTTCCAGACGTATAAAAGTGGGTGGGTGTATTTTTCACTAGTCACCAAAAGAGGGCGCCCTGGTAGCTTGTTTTTCAATAACTGGTAGCAGTTTAACTTCCGGTCAGCTGTGTATGGGGAGCCGTCAGTGTCATTGCTACATTGTTGGGTTTGAATGGTGTTTCGGTAACTGTTCATCGGGGAATTTTCACATTTTAGTGTCGTGTTGAGGATCAAATATTTCTCCTTACTGATGTATACAGTTAGCAACGCATACCTGCTAACTTTAAAAACGGAAAGTTAAAATGACTTCAGAGTTGGCTGAATCTTCCTCAGTACCCGTTGGTGTTGGAATCGCTGTAGTATCCAGTTTCATAAATGGATCGACTTTTGTTTTGCAGAAAAAGGGAATTTTACGCGCAAGAAAACGAGGTATCCGTATTATCAAAGGAAAAATACAGTCACTAGGTGATGGGGGCAGGAATATGTGATGGTTTATTTGCATTAAAGTCGCATTGCATTATTCATTGACAGTGGGTAGGTAAAACGTCTAAATATGAATTTGCCTATGCGCATTTTGCAGGAGGATCATACTTGAGAGACTGTGTTTGGTGGAGCGGTACCGTATCTAGTAAGTAGAGCGCTACAAACCGCAGGGCATCGTGCATATTTAAATATATATGCCATTAGGATTGTTAACTATTCATATGGAATTTTCAGAGTTCCCGTCTATTTTAATAATGAAAATCTCAGATGGAATTTATTTAACCATCATTGACTGAAATTAATATGTGCCAAACGCCGAACTATCGTTTAACGTGTTTTATGGATTAAATCAAACAGTGATTGTGGGTCAGATTGGCAATTTCCTGGCCTACAACGCTGCCCCGGCTGCCTTGGTGACCCCCCTAGGAGCTCTCGGGGTGCTGTTTGGGTGAGTCGTATTAATAAATCACTGTCAGCGCATCCCAGGCATAAATTTACCATGTAAATACACTGTCAGAAAGAAGAGTACCAATTTGTACTTTTGCTTGTTACTGAGGCTGTACCCGCAAGGGTCTGCCAATTGTACCCTAGCTGTAGGTAAATGTACCTTTTAGTCTAATTTAAGCTACAGAAATTGACTCTGGGGAACATCCCCAAGGTACAAACAACATTAATGTACCCCCAATGGTACAAAAATGTTTCTCAGAGTCTATGTCTGTACCTTAAAAGGTACATTTACCCTTGAGGGTACAGCCCCAGTGACAAAGGGACAAACTGATACTCCTTTTTTTTCTTTCAGTGTACGGAAAGAATGAAATGTTCAGGGATCTGGACTGACAGACATTATGAGAGGGAATCAGTGTCCGTTTTCAGGCAAAAACTGGCTAAACCAACCAGAAAGATAAGTTAAAACGAAATGCCGTTTCAGAAATCCTGCATTAGTGATAAGCACAAATATCTCCGAGAGTCAGAGTTACAAACACATATGATGTAATTTGCCTGTTAAACTTGCACACGCCCATTAAGGGCTTTGTATATGTAGTCGTGTGTATATGTACTTATGGGTGATATTATTCGGAGCAAATGCACACCTAAGATATGACGTCCATCATTCATCCATTTCGCTTCCCACTAATCCACCCAGAACCAGTGATACCAGTCCTAACCCAGAAGGCTTGGTCTCTTATGGCTTGGTAGCACCCCCCAAAATATCAGTCCTATTTAATCCCATAAATTCAGTGACTGCTACACCAGGTTTTGATTACAGTTCAGTACATTTTTTGAGCCCAAAGTGACATAATGGTGAGGATCGGAGAGCAGAGTCACACAGTGTCCCTGGAGCCCTGGAGGTTAAGGGCCTCACTCAAGGGCCCAGAGGCTCTGCTCCGCCAGCGACTTCCTTGGCAGTTACAGTGTGGACTCCAGCCGCAGATGATGGATGAGAAAATCCCTGTCTTCTCAATTTTTCATCAGACGTGTCATCATGGCCAGTGTCAGATATGTCTTCCAGGGAGACTTGAAACATTGCTTCCTTGACCCTATCTGTGCTTGAGACCCGACTCTGGTGCTTCAATAGACCATCCTACTCATCAGTGAGGGTCAGGGGCCTTTGAAGAGCGGGAATATGGGCTACGTTCCAAAAGCTACTGGCGCATCCCAGCGTCACTTTTGCGGCTTCTGCCTTGGTCTGTTTCTTTCGTCTGTGCAGAGAGAAGTACTTTCACAATGATTGGCATTAAGAAGGAAGACTGCTGCCCTCAGATCCCGGTGGCGATGACCAATCAGCCACAACTCGTCAGATCTAGTCATAGTTCACCTGAAACGGCGCCTGGGAATAAACACAATCATATGTATATAAATTAATAATTACATTTTACATATTAATTTATAATATCACATCTTTTGGTTCATCAACATGAAGTAAACTACCTGGAGCGTGATTTCATAGACCTAATGCAAGTCGACATTTTGAGGGACCTCTAAATTTTGCTCAAACCGGTCAATATTTTGCACATAGGCTCACAGTATGAAATGGAAACAAGGCACATAAGAACATAGAACATAAGAAATTTACAAACGAGAGGAGGCCATTCGGCCCATCAAGCTCGTGTAGCTAAACCTTTTTTGATCCCTGTTGTTGATGGAGCACCCTACTGAAAGCAGGGCTCTGAGCTGCTGTGCCCTGTTCCCTGTGTGCCACAGGGCCCTGCTGGCTTCCTGGGTGCTCCAGGAACGTCTGACCATCCTGGGGAAGCTGGGCTGCATCCTGTGCTGCGTGGGATCTGTGGTGCTGATCATCCACGCTCCAAAGCTGGATAACGTGAGCTCCAGAGCGGAGCTGGAGGGCAGGCTGCAAGATCCCTGTACGCATCTTGCTTTTTATCTTACTGCATCCTGGTTTGATTATTAGTCATTTCTAAGTCTGTGCTGTTGCTAATGAAACTGCTTCACGCATTCCTTGCAAGTCACACAAATACTGTGACTGGCGAGTGTAATTGGCTACGGATTGCTGCTGAGACAGGGTTAGTGAAAGTCTTTCTCTCCATTCAGTGCTTCTTGCCTACATCTTTATGGTTCTGCTGATTCTGGTCGTGCTGATCGCATGGGTGGCTCCACTTCACGGCTCCTCGAACATCATGGTGTACGTCTCCATCTGCTCGCTGCTGGGAAGCTTCACCGTGCCCAGCAGCAAGGGGCTGGGCTTGGTTGCCCCTGACGCCTTTGCAGGTGGCTCTCCCAACAGCGGGGCGCACGCACTCTTCCTGGGTCTCCTGGGAACACTCGCCCTCAGCGTCCTCCTCCAGTTCACCTTCATCAATAAGGCCCTGGAGAGCTTCAGCCCCAGCATGTTTGAAGCCATATACTATGTGTCGTTCACCACCTCCGTCATCCTGGCGTCGGCCGTGTTTTTCAAGGAGTGGACGGCCTTGGGGGCGGTGGACTGCCTGGGTATGCTGTGTGGCCTCACCGTCGTCTCCGTTGGTGTCTTCCTGCTCCGTATGCCCCAAGAAACGCCTTTGGACTGGAAGCCAACCAAGGTTCCTGCCAAAGACGACTGACAACCTCAGGAGCTTTTAGAGAGAGAGTTTTAACTTGCTAATCTATTTAACTTCCTGGACCTTGCAGGTAATTTTAATATTTGCGTAATTTATAAAATTCTAACAAAACATATATATGATCACTGTCATATGAAGCCAAGGTAACAAACTACTTTCATTATTGAGAACTTTGTATGAAACCATTTCAGTACATATTCCTGGGAGTCTAATGAGGTATAAACTATTTTTGTTTTCTTCCTCTTTGATTGTTAGGTTTTAAGGAAAATGTGTAGATCAGGTTTTGGGATTATTGTGGTCTGGAAGAAAAATAAATACTGAAATTTGTCAGTTTTGACAAAAAACAGCCTCTTTGGGCATGTTATTGAACATGTTTCCCATGTATACGGTTGTCTAGGCCATCCAGCCTAAATCGTTGGCAGAATGTGAACCATCTGCATTTCTCCATGAAGATAAGTGTTTTGTTTCTATAAACACATATACTACCAAGATAAAAAAAAAAAACGAAGCAATCAAACCTGCATGCTGAGACATTACTTTGCTTAATTGTATGACGTGTTATTGTAGATTGGGCATTTAAAACGTAAAATTAATGGTCTGTCATATGAATGAGAAACACAGAAGCATTTTCTTAGAAGCCTGAGATTAAATGACTCCATCTGAATGCTTGAAGACAGAAAAACTACAGTGTTCAGCAATACTGTGCCAGGAAAAAATGAATGGTTGGTTGTGACAAACTGTGGTACTGTGACAAGGGGGAGGAAAGACACTAGATCCTCTTCTCACATGTCATAGAGGGGGTGTCTGTTCCATTGATCTTTAGTGGTGATGTATCGACTCGGTAAGTTTCTTAGTGATCATTCTAGTATTCCTATGATGTTTCTGGTAATTCACACTTGATAGTAATGATTTGTATTACAGTGTTTAGTATTGGAACCTTCATGTTTATAAAATGATGTGGTCTTTGCTTATTTTTATTTAAAGATTGATTTGCCATAACTGTACAACTGATTGGCCTCATCTCCTAACTCACCTGAGTAATTTACTGAATTTTGAAATACACTCAGAAAATTCATTGGATGGTTGTTTAGTTTGCCAACTTAAATACGGTTTTAAGATGACAAACCGTTTATCAGGTGGGTGGGATGTTGGAATAAAAGCTGTATTAAACTACACATTCAGAATTAGAACAGTAAAGTAAGGGAACTAAAAGGTGGAGAGTTGGAGAGAGTCAGGGGAGACAGCAAAGAGATAAACCAAACTCCTTCATCAGTCACGCCGATCCACCAGAACAGCAGACCAATGATTCTGACTTGGGGATTATGGAGGAAGATCCTTAGGCATGACTGCGGGCAGAGGAAGGTAACAGGAATGCAGGAGTGTGTGTGCCTGCTCTCCCAGAAAACCGTACACAGACCTCAATGGTGCCAGAATATGCTAATCTCCTCCCAGTTCATGTGAGGCTTTTGGAGTCTGTGTGAGTATATAGAGTCTAACATAATAAGAAATCTGTATTTCGAGCTAACAGAGTTGTAGATGGAAGCCTTACTTTGAGCAGTATCTTAATAGCTCACGCTCATCTGGTAAGTGTGCCTGTGATAAAATCGTGAAGAAACCCACTGACAAGATCCTGTGGCAGAGGTGCAATCAGCTCATGGACAGGAAAAAAAAGCAACTGCAAAACTAAAATATAGCGTCTGACATCTTGAACTCAGGGCCTAAAGAAAAAACCAAGGAAGTAAATGTCAGGAAACCACTCTGTGTGCTTGGGGGCGAACACCGGCCAATGACTCCTTAGCAGCTCGTAGATGCTCAGGTGCGTTACACTTTGCAGTACTTCTGCTCTACAGGACACAGAAATTTGGCCAGACTATCTATACCAGCCATCTCACATTCAGGCAGAATTAAACTGATAGTTGCATAACGCAGGGTTATACTTACGTTTGTAGGTCATTTGAATTGTAGGAGTCCGACTGAGTTTAGGTATGCAGTAGTAACCTGAGAGCTGTGGTGGTTAGCGATCTGATAAAATTCTCCTCCATTACGTCCGTGAGTCTGCTTATCTGTGTATAAGTAAAGTGTAGCCCTTGTCATTATAAATATCACTATTTTAAAATCATTTAAAAGACGATCAAGGGCGGACCTTCTTGGGCGAGGATGACGCAGCGTGCGGAAGCGAGCACGCCCACTCACGTCGGGTGACGCGCGGCGCTTTCCAGTCGGGGGGAGGCGGGCTGAACTATCAGTCCCAGACTCGGATAGGGAAGAAAATGTGAAGCTGCTCGTCCGGTTGATTGTGTGTCTTAGCTCGGCCCCCGCAGAGTACGAAACAGGTAATCTAAGTTGGGCGCAGGCTGGTGTGTCGTTAATACTGTCCGGCGCTGATACTGATCTTGGAAGAGCGATCGGGGGGAGGGAAACGTGCATCATACGGCTTCGCGCAGCCGCCTGACCAGCTACCACGCCGTCCGGCCGGATGGTGACGGGCTGCATCTGCTTCACCGACGCCCCACTGGGCCGGTGCGAAGGCGCTGCTAGCGCGTTAGCCTCGGCGTGCGGCCGGAGGGTCGGCGCTAACGTTAGCCGGCTAGCCGCCGATCGTAGGCGTCCGGCTGGCGGTGCACATCGGCGGCGGACATCGGGGCGCTAAATCCGCCGGGAGCCGAGAATCAGACATGAATTTCCAAGGACGGTGCAGGGAGTTGAGTCAGGGCGAGGGGGGGGGTCATTGTCGTCAAATGCAATTAGCTGGCTAGCAGCTAATGTGTCTTAGTGTACACTGTCTTACAGTTATCAAGTCGGATATATAAAAGTGTACTCGATCACACCGATATTGATCCATTTTCGTACGTAAGTACATTAGTTACATATACAATGTAATCGTGTAAATAAAACCGATCCATATATAACTATTAATTATATTCATGTAATTTAAGCGAACTCCGCGGTTCGGTTATGTATTATATGTTTGTAGGTGTTTTAGGAGACAGTTACTGATTCGTATATATACAGGTGTGTCCGGACTTCGTACATTACATTCATATGTACACACACTCGGGACGGTGTAACACTGCCCGTTACATATACCGTGCAGTTACACTGTTTGCACACCTAAGTGTTTGGCATCAGTTTAACTTCTCCATGTCATGCTTGTGGAGACAGATTGTACATGTCTCAGGTAGATGGCGATGCTTCACTGTCCCAGGTCAGAGTATAACACTTAGTATCCTGCTTTGAGTCACACAGTAACCTAACACGAAAGGTGTAGTTTACTTCCTGAAAGTGGGCAGCCGGGAGGCCCAGCCTCCAGGGAGCGATGTAGGCCGGGCCCGGTGGATGCCGTGGCAGAGAGGGGCCAGGGAGCGGAGCACAACCCAGACATAGGCAGAGACGACTGTGATGGAGCAGCAGGGTTGTAGAGGCAGCAGCGTAGCGTGTGCTAATGGTGAGGCTTGGGGTTTAGTGCCTCTCACAGGGGTCCATAACATTCTCAAGGCCACTGAGTAGAGCTACGTTAGGAAGTGTCCCTATCTCAGGCTGCGGTCCACTCCCTCAGGTTCTGCCGCTGACGCGACTGGCCTACAGCTTCTCTGCGGGGACATCAATGTGACAGGCTGTGACAGCAGATCCCGAGTGACGATGGGGCAAGAGCGGGGGACCTATGACTTCTGCATCGGCTTGGCTCTGGCCATCAGTTCCAGCATCTTCATCGGTGGCAGTTTCATCTTGAAGAAGAAGGGCCTTCTTCGTCTGGCCCGGAAGGGCTCCATGAGGGCAGGTAATCCGCGTTTATTTCTGTTCCGCAGTAGTAAGGCTGAGCGACAAGACTCTGGCAGACAATGCAGAGGCTCGGGTGTAGCTCTCTATATGTAAATTCACCCTTAACCGGTTCTGGAAGTAGTGTTCTGCTGGCTCCCCAAAGAGGGTAGCCGTGAGCAAATACAATGTTCGGCATGAAACCGTGTTAGAACACGCCCGTCAGACACCAGCGCTGCGTGATATGGCCAGCCCTGGTACACAAACACCCCTTTTCTCACATCACGGGTCGGTCATTATCCGAGTGCCGAGGTTCTCAGTCTGGCCTTTGGAAATGTACTGAGAAAACAAATCCAGCCACATTTATGCATGGCCACTGCTCATAAGGTATTTGTTACCCAAAACTAATTTGTTGTACCACTGCAGTTCTGTCTAGAAATTGACTGTTTTTCTTTACCCTAAAAGGGTAGCAACATAAAATACCAGTTTGTAAACTATTGTGTTGAAGTAACTGTTGAGTATGTCATTTTTGGGTATGAAACAATGTATTTTCTTAAATCCAGCTAAATGTTTGTGTTCTTGCTTAAGCTGTAATTGACTTTCTGTAAGGCTGAAACCTAAAGACTAAAGCAGCGAAGTGTGAGTCAGCAGTTGCTGTAACCTCACCTGGTTGGTTTCGCAGGCCAGGGAGGACACGCATATCTGAAAGAGTGGCTCTGGTGGGCTGGGTTATTGTCAAGTAAGTGACTCACTCGTCTTCTGTTGATGTGCCAGGGAGGTGTATTACAGGGACAGCGCATCGAAAAAACACATTGAAGCTGAAAATATGGTTGATTTCTTTAACATCTTTGTTCATACTGTGTGAGAAAGTGTGTGTGTTTTGTTTTTATGAAATGCAGTGGGAGTTGGTGAGGCTGCCAATTTCGCAGCTTATGCCTTTGCCCCCGCCACACTTGTCACCCCCCTGGGAGCCCTCAGCGTCCTCGTGAGGCAAGTTCCCCCATCATTGATGGTGATGGCGATGACGGATTAGAAACCGTATTCCAGGAACAAGATGTTTATGCATTGAAATTTAGTGAAAAAGGTCCAAAGGTCATTGGTTATGGGTTTCGAGTAGCACATCCTAGGTAGCGTGGGTGAACTTTGTCACTTGTCTGCATTATTTATCGATTAGTGTCAGACTTGGGATTGACTGAGGTGTTCATGGCTGCCGTCTGCCTTCCAGTGCCGTTCTGTCCTCCTACTTCCTGTCCGAGAGGCTCAACCTGCACGGAAAGCTGGGCTGCGTGCTCAGTGTCCTGGGATCCACCACCATGGTGATCCACGCCCCCCAGGAGGAGGAGATCAACAGCCTGAAGGACATGGCTGGCAAACTGGTTGACCCAGGTAGGGCGGTGCCCGAAACAGTGGGGGTGTGGTCACGTTTACAGAGAAACGCCTGCTCACGTTTGTCCTCAGTTGCGTAAAAGGCAAAATTGGCTAACGAGGTTGCAGATCAGGTATTGTCTGGAATGTCTAAAGCTTTACCCAAGTCAAGTTAATGGTCTTCATTTTCTCCACAGGGTTTGTTGTATTTGCAACATTCGTGGTCATCGTAGCACTTATACTGATTTTCGTTGTGGGACCTCGACATGGACAGGTCAACATTTTAGTCTACATCACCATCTGCTCTGTGATCGGCGCCCTTTCAGTGTCCTGCGTGAAGGGCCTAGGCATCACGATTAAGGAGCTGTTTGCAGGAAAGCCAGTCTTCACGAATCCCTTGTCCTGGATCCTCCTCTTCAGCCTGGTTACCTGCGTGAGCACACAGATCAACTACCTGAACAAGGCTCTGGACATCTTCAACACCTCCCTGGTGACACCCATCTACTACGTGTTCTTCACCACGTCGGTGCTCACGTGCTCGGCCATCCTCTTCAAGGAGTGGGAGAGCATGAGTGCCAGTGACATCATCGGCACCATCAGTGGCTTCGCCACCATCATCATAGGGATCTTCCTCCTCCACGCCTTCAAGGACGTCAACATCAGCCTGGCCAGCTTGGCCGTGTCCATGCGCAAAGAGGAGCGGGTCCTGCCCGTTTCCAATGGACTGGCGACACATGCTGCGTACCAACTTCTGGATGACACCACCGTAGCCGATGTGGAGGACAGGGAGGCAGGTCTGCCATTCGACAGCGTCTCCAGGAGGAACGGCTCTATGGTCTCCTTGTAGGGAGGCTTTATGGGAGAATTCCCAGGATGGTGGACCATTGCACTAAACTGATGTGCAGCATTTTTTTGATATAGAATCAAAAATATCAGACAATCCCATAGCAAAGTGGACCAATGGATTGTCCTGATGTTTTCATTTGCCTTATGTTTTTGTTTTTTAAGTTGACTACATGGCTAGGGATCACCTTCCATGTAGGACTGAATCTTTTTTCTGATATTTTTAAAATTACTTTCTTATACTCTATGTACAGAGATCTGTATTTACATGCACTGAGCTCATTTCTACAAATTAAATGAAGAAAAAGGTCAGATGCTTTAACTTCAATAAATCCAGTCCCAATGGGATTTTGATGTGATTCCAATGCAGTGCAGCAGGAATGGTACTGTCGAAACGCGTGTGGTTCTCATGTTTATACTCAAGATGCCTTCAAGAGGAACACATTGATTAAATGTTAATTTATTTGACTCAATGAGATTACAATAGGTCAAAGTATAAAAGTCAAAAGCAATAAATGGTTAACACGGGAGGACGGTACGGCCAATGGTTACGTACCCGATTAATGACTTACGACGCGATGAGTGCATGCAGGTTCCCTGTTACTGTCTCCTGGCAATTCCACCTCACTGCATATCCCTTAAATAATCATTTTATAAAAACCAAAAAACATTCATTCACCATCTGACTATATTTCTCCATATCAAAAAAAAAATTAAAGTATGGTAGTATAGTAATTTTAAAAAGTGAAGCATTGTAGTCGCTAGTAGGTCACCCCCATAAGGCACAAGAGTTTACAAAAACTTCTGAAAACTATAATCAAATCAAGTTTTAGCTATTTGTATACAGAATCTGGCGTGTCAGTCTGCCCTGTTATGGTTCTGCTCCAGAGAGAAGCACATGTGGAGCTGACTAGCGACCAACCGAGGCCAGAGCCAGGCCCCTTGGTCCCACTATAGAATCTTATGGCACTAACCCTCACTGGACAAGTCAACACTGTAAACTCAGTTGCTGGCTAGTGATTGGTGGATGGGGGGCTGGAAGCAACGGACGTGCTCCACCGGCACGTTCTCCCCATCTCCTGACTTCAGGTACTTGTTGAGGATGGCAAAGATCTCATCGTTCAGCACCTGGAATTTACGGATGCGGTCCACCATCTTCTTCAGAGACTGAAGATCAGGAAAAGGGGGTTATTTAGATATAAGACTGAGGCATGGGCCTTATCTGCAGCCCTGACATACTACGGAGCAGCGGGCACTGCCGTGGCGGACTCACCACGCTCTTGATCATCTCATCCTTGCCATCGTGCTTCTGCACTTTCAGCAGGTGGTAGCTGAAATCCAGGATGTCAAAGCGGCGCTGCTGGCCCAGCAGGGTGATCATCATGCAGCCGGCCCAGTGCAGTCCATCCCCAAAGCACTGCCTGCAGACAGTGAGGGCCACTGCTTAGCCTGCTACCATTTAACTTCCAGGATGTCGTTTTAGGCTAGTTCTCCAAAACCCTTTAGCATTTAACACTGGCGAGGCTGCATCGTGCCACTCACTCGACGGTGAACTCATTGGTTCCCACGGGGATGCAGTAGACAAACTGCATGGCGCTCCACAGCCGGTGGAACTCCACGCATTCGTCCACGTGCATCACACCGTTGCTAGGCAGCGGCCCCCGCCAGATTGGGTCGTCCAGGAAGCTGCGTACGCGGCTCAGGATGACCTCAAACATGGACAGTCCGCAGCAGAGGCGCTCCTTGGTCAGCAGGTCGCCCTCCCTCGCGATGGCAATTTGCTAGATGCATTTAGCGGTATAATGGGTGGGGGGTGGGGGAACAGTATCCCATTACTTGATGTTACATTACTTGATAAAAAAAAAAAAAAAAAAATGCAGTACATGTACAATTTGGACATAACCAACATCCTGGCAATTAATGAAATACCCATCAAAGAGCTTTATGACCTCACGCGTGACCCTGGGGGGGGACTATAGTGCATGTAACAACAGAACATGCAAGAATTAATTTAAATTGACCAATAATTTCTATAACTGGATGGCTATGACAGCATCCTTCCCAGTCTAGCATGAGAATGTGGAGAGGAAACCCGCTGCCCTGGACGTATCGGGGCTGAAATGCAGGGTGGGGGGCGGCACCTGCGGGGTCCCCAGGCGCTCGATGAGCGGCACAAGGTGCAGCGCCGTGTACTTGGTCTCCAGCCGTTTCATCTTGGCGTCCAGGCGCTCACCCTCTGCGGAGAGCGACACTCCAGTCAACATCTGGGGCCTTGGTGCCACACACACATGCCAGGTGGCCCGGAGACACACTCACCTTTCACATGCACCCTGGGCAGAATGTTCTGGAAGGGGGCAGCGTGCAGGAGGTCACACACCTCTTCCTGAGACTGGAGGAGGGATGAACACCAAATGAGCAGTCATTCGGGAAAGCTACAGACTCTAGGTGCTTAGTGTTGCAATTATCACAAATTGTGTGCTGTTTGCTTGCCCCTTGATTGGTTGGCGATGAGCAGCTGGTAACAGGCAGAGATCCAAGCACACAAACTGTGTAGATAGGGCAGTCATAATAGGACACTAATGCAGCTGTTACCGTGACAACACAGAAGTGGCACATGCAGAAAAAAAGAAAAAGTGACTGATTTTTGGATACGCAAATTGCAGAGATCTGGTCCAATAAACGCTGCCCAATTTAACCCATTCAGGCTTTCGAACTTGGAACTCCAAAGAAAAGGGTGTGAAGAGAACCACCCCAGTGGGGCTCGAGTCCCTTTAGAAGGGGAAGACGCTATGGGAGCGAGGAGGGGGCCCCACCAGACTCTGCTCGCTCAGCAGACAGAAGAGCAGGGCGTTGCCCACTTCACGCAGGTTCTGGAAGCACACAGTCTTCAGCTCGGCATATTCCACAATGTCCTTCAGCTGGTGGTGAAAGAACTCCAGGATGCCTGGGGAACAGCAGGCCGTCACACAGGCAGGCCGTCACACAGGCAGGCCGTCACAGGGGCGTTACCACGGCGACTGATCATCTGCAGCCTGACCTACTGACCTACTAACAGGCCAGCTGAACGCACAACTCGCTCAGAGACTTTTAGCCCGAGGGAACATTAGGCAGCAGGTCCCTAAAAATGGCTTCAGCAAGCCGACTTAATGGGGATATATTAAGACCGAGCCGAACGTCATGCCTGCTGGGGCTTCGGGGAGAGACCTGCCTGCTTCATTTTAGCGGTAAGAGACTCCTTCAGTGATTCTCCCAGGTCCCAAGCTGCACCAGTAACAGAATGTGTCCATTTAAATGATGACGCGCCAAGGGGGAAGCACTTAACGCACTGGAATCGCTTAATATGTCCCACAAGTGCGTCATAGCAATTATCTCCTGAGCAGCAGGTCGGACCCAGGGAATAATTTTCCGGTTTGACCGGTGCGAGCCAGTCGCATGCTGCCACAATACACCCAGGCACGGGCTGATGCAAACGGCTCCGTGACGCAACAACACCCCTACGCCGGCTGCGGCGGGCGGGGGGGCAGGCGGGCACACAGATCCCTACCTGGGGAGCCGTACTCGTGTCTCGGGAGCCGGCAGATCTTCGGCATCACCTCCATCAGGGTTTTGACGTACTGCATTATGGTGCCCTGGAGCTTTGGCAGGAAGGGGGGGGGGTTGTTAGTGTAATTCAATTAGTACAGAGAGTGCAAATGGGCTCCAATAGAGCAACCAGAGAGCATGGC
Source organism: Gnathonemus echidnorhynchus (assembly GCA_026776725.1). NCBI lineage: Eukaryota > Metazoa > Chordata > Actinopteri > Osteoglossiformes > Mormyridae > Gnathonemus > Gnathonemus echidnorhynchus. The sequence goes on from JAODJU010000079.1 coordinate 2,462,186, forward strand.
GAGCCGCCACAGAGTCCCTGACTGTGCTTCATGAATCACGAGCATCAGGGATGGATTCAAGCACTAAGTTCACTAGGGCAGGAGGACGTTTTAAAAAGAAAAAGGTGATTATTTTAAATTTTAGTATATCGGGAAAAATGATAAAATAGTCGTCCAGCACCAAGAACTCTGCCCCCCACACAAAGTAGGGCATACATTTAACCAAAAGAAAAATGACAACATGAAAATAAAAAAATACAGATAATCTGCAAAAAAAGTTAATTAGGGGTGGAGGGATGTTTGATAGCAGAGCTGATCATATGGCGCTTTTCCACTGCCAGTGGGAACTAGGTCGTACTGCAGACTACGCGGCCCTGCAGACTAACAGGCATGACCAAGCTGAGCTGGTTGCGTCACCATCATCTGATTAGTTGAAATGCAGGGAGATACTGGTGATTGAAATGCATGGATTACCTAAAGGAAAATATTCTGTATATTATTATTATTATTATTTTTAGTAGTAGTAGTAGTTGTAGAAGTAGTTGCCAAATTTCCAACCTCCTATTTAAAAAAAAAAAAAAAAAAAGTACTAACAGCTGCACAGAACGAATTTGTAATGCAAATTTACACACACGAACACCACTTCCGGTAGCATTTGACGCTAGTATTAGATGGCGATTCTCGCAAACCTGTTAGTGAAATTAGCACATAGTAAATTTTACGGTTTGCACCATGTGAACAGTAAAGGAGGGTCTTTTCGGTCTTACGTCAAACCCGGCAACGCCTTAATCGAGCCGGTACACCGAAGCGAGCTGGACTATGCATCTCTTCGCGGTACAGCTCTGTTCCTGTATGCCAGTGGAAAAGCGGCAATAGTTTTTAGTCTCTGTAGCAAACGATCGATCCGTGGGCCGGTGATTAAAAAAAGTGGTAGGCTGGCTAAATCCATCTAAAGCAAAAACTGTGCACGCCACGTACTACCTCAGACAATATCCTGCCCTCCATATGTCAACGGGAAAGCTCCTGTTGTTGGCAGGGGGGCGGGTGCTATAGTTTGAGAACCACTGATCTAAAGAAAATAAAATTGAACATATTTTAAAGACTTATTTTTTTACTGCATCAGAAATGCAGGTCAGAAGGCTACATTGAAAGCCAAATCATAAGTCTTTGTTATCTTTTGTCTTGTTTTCTACTTGCCTGACAAAGGTGAGTCACCTGTCAGTAACGGCCAAACACACTGGCTTACTTTTCCCTTATCGTCCATTACTGATGATATCATCAAATTGCACCATTTTCCTACAGAGTGACAGGCACCCTGCTCCCTTACCAGGCTCTTCACCACCTTCAGCAGCTCCTCCATCACTACGGCGATGCCCTGGTAGCCCAGCAGCCTGCAAATGGCCTTAAAGTGGGGAGGGCCCACAAAGTTGCGGTAGAATCCAAATATGCTGCTGTATGCCAGGTTCAGGGACTGTGAGGGGAGGGGGGGGGGGGGGGACTTTAAATCC
>JAODJU010000079.1:2463772-2477077 GCA_026776725.1 Gnathonemus echidnorhynchus
CGATCAGGGGCACAGAGGCTCAGCACAGGGTCAGCCTTCCGATCAGGGGCACAGAGGCTCAGCACAGGGTCAGCCTTTCCGATCAGGGGCACAGAGGCTCAGCACAGGGTCAGCCTTCCGATCAGGGGCACAGAGGCTCAGCACAGGGTCAGCCTTCCGATCAGAGGCACAGAGGCTTAACCGGCCGAGTCACACACTACCCACCCATCTGAAACTCAAATGCTCAACGGAAAACAAATATCTCCAGTGGGGCAAAGACTTCAACACCGTCTTTGTATGGATGACACAAATAAAAAAAGAACACAGGAGGAAATAGCAGGGCCTAGAAGGAAACCAGTCGCCATCAGGCCAGAAACTTCTCTCTGGTGAACATGTCGAACTCACCGCCTGCTCCGATGCCTCGCCCACGCTATCGTACTCGATGATGGCCTTGTAGAGGGTGTTGAGCAGGTGTGATGCCCGCACCACGTTTGGCGTCCCAGGGGGGACCTCAGCCACTCCTGTGCAGAAGACCTTATGCAAGACCTTGACTTGGGCCAAGTGAGGGGCGAGGCGCTCAAGCACAGCAGATAAAGTCACGGTCTCATCTGTGGAAAGAGAACCAGCGTGTCGACCATCAATACCAGGCAAGACGTACCCCACCCCACGGACCCCTAGACATCAGCAGTCAAACCGCTTTCGCTCTACACAATGACGCGAGTGGCTGAAGGGCACTTGCCATTAACAATGATGCCCCTCTCTATGGTCGTCAGCTCCTCCTTGAAGCTGACAAAGTACTTGTAGAGAGCCCATACGAAGGCCTGGTACGTTCTGAATGGGGGCTCGGAGCTTTTCTTGGAGGGGGGGTTGGTGCTCGGGGGGACCGGATCGGAGCTGTGGCCCGTCACCTCATCGATAAACCTCTGCAGCCTGAAGACCGCCTGGCCATAGGAGGCGATGTGCTCCAACACAGAGCGCAGGCAGTTCTACAACATCAAGAGAGAGGAAGCTATGCAGGGACACGTCCATAAAGGGCAATGAGGAAGATACACAGTGTTCAATGTTCAAACAGAGCTTCAGCCATAAATACCAGCACTGTAAGGACAAGCTTGGGGACTCACGCTGGTCAGGTGCGTGACCACCACGTCTGTCCGGACCGAGACCTTGCCCTCATGATGTTGGAAAATGAAAAGCTTCTTACACCCCGACAAAAGCCTGGAAGAAAGGCAGCCATGTCAGTCACAGGCAGCTCCTTCAAAGAGCCCTGAGGGACGTTTCACTTCCTTCTCGCCGTCCTGAAATGACGGCCTTCTGTGTGTGAAGCACAAAAAAGCATTTATTTCCGAAAGAAACGTAAAATACTCCAGTTCTTAAATGTGTTATGCCTATGGTCTAATTATTACCCTAAACAGATGGAAGAATAAATCTTTTTATGGAAACGGCTGTGGGACACAGCAGCCCTGTCTCCTGCGAATCTTTCCGTCTTACCAGAGGGTCTCTCGTATCACTTGGGTCTCGGTGACAAAGGCCTTCTCTTCGGGGAGATACAATGGATCAGTGTTGTACAAATGCTGGTCCCTGCAGACCAGACAAAAGCAGTTGAGCCCGAGTTGCAGGTCATGCTCTCGACGGCACCAAACTTACAGAGTGTCACCTGGGGCAGTCTCACCGCAAGCAGCGACTGGGTTTAATCGCGACGGGTGACCTAAAATGGCCCTGGAATGCATTTTATAAATAAAACGAAGGAGTGAATTTTTTCTTCTTTTAGCAGATAATGATAGTTGATTATTATAACAGCAGGGCCTCACCATCATCATTACCGTAACACGAGACACACGATGGCTAAAAAGGCTAATGGTGGCTATGAGGAGAGGTCTGACAGTGCTTTTCCACTGGCGTACAGGAGCCGAGCCGTACCGCAAAGAGAGACCTAGTTCCAGTGCGGTTCCAGCTCGCTTTCAGTCGGCTCGGTAAAGGCGTTGCCAGTTCTGGAGGGTGACAGTGACGTAAAACCAAAGGGACACTTATTTACTTTTCACACAGCATACATCACGATTTACTGTGTGCTAATTTCATAATGTTCTACCACACCCGTGAGAATCGGCGCGTTATGTTAGTATCAAGCGCTAGCGGAATTAGCATTCATTTCATTCCGTTTAGCTGTTTTTTTAAGTAGGAATTTTCAAATTCCGAGTTATCAGGAATCCCGCAATACACCACAATGTACGATATTACTAATATTAATATACAGAACATGCCCTTTTTTCCTACAGATAATCCATGCGCAGAACACTAATATCTCCCTGCATTTCGACCAATCGGATGGCAGTGACACAACCAGCTCAGTTTTGTCACGCTTTTGGCCCTGCTGGTAAGCAGGGTACGGCTCGGGTACGGCTCGGGTACGGCTCGGGGACGGCTCGGGGACGGCTCGGGGACGGCTCGGGTACGGCTCGGGGACGGCTCGGGGACGGCTCGGGGACGGCTCGGGTACGGCTCCGTTCTTGACGGTAGTGGAAAAGCGCCATAAGCGAAACTTCGGTGCTCAGATCGGGTGCTTTGAGCGTACCAGACATTGAGCAAGTTGGAGTGGAGATGCAGGCTGTGGGAAAAGCGGGGGGGCTGAGTCTCCCAGTAAGGTGCCACCACATGTTGTTCCAGCCACGTCCGTGAGTCTGGCTCGCCCACTGAAACCAGAACACCCAGCATAGTGGTTAAGGCTGCACCTGTTCCAGAACATTCCATTACACTGAGAGGGGCCCTGCTGTTCTAACCATGGGAGGATTTTATTTGTAATTAGTCTAGTAAAATATCCATCTGTATAAAATGGTAAAACTGTCACTCACTTTTAATTTAGAGAGACACACTCTCACCTCTCCAGGGCACCTGTACGGCCTTCTTGGAGTGTTCAGGGTCCTCCTGAGGGGTCCTGTCCACCTGAATGCCTGAATCTTCTCTGCTCAATGGCTGCTGGCTGTCATCTTCCTCGCTCTCTTCCTCAGACCACTCCTGTGAAGCGCGAGTTAAGTGCGTGGGGTGACCCGACCCCATTTCCCAGGGCACCGAGCTTTACTACAGTAACCAGCACACTGAACTGGCAGCTATAATTGGGATAGTTATCCACTAAGCTGCCTCAGTACATGACCAAAACATGACAGCCACAGGCTCGATCTGAACCAGAGTTCAGATCCTCAAGACCAATTTAATCTTAAGATTAATCTCTTAAGCCCTAATGGTATGATCCAAACTGTCACATGACTGAGCTGCCTGCTGCAACTCCTTTAGGAATAATATCACAGATTCTACTGTGAAAAAAGCAAATGTGTTTCAGGTCCTCCAAAAACCGTTAGTGGACTTCAAATGCTCAAAGTGCACGAAAATGAGAATCCCATAAAAATCACTCACAGGAGTGTCAGGATAGGGATCAGCGTCGAGCTCCTCTCCCTCCAACAAATATCTACCCCAATCAAAGGTGTCTTCTTTTTCTGCACAGATGGGAAAAACCAGGAGGGTCATGTGGTGTCAACACACCTGAAAGCGGCAACCAACAATCAGGGAGCTCACCGGCCTCTTTCACGCGGGGGGTCTCGGTGTAGTGGGCATTGGACGGGGAATCGGACAGGAAGAGCAGCAGAGAGAGAATACCATGATGGACGTCAGTCTGCAGAGAGATAAGGGCAGGGAGCTTGCCGTTATGCATGACATCACATTACATTTATTTATTTAGCAGACGCTTTTGTCCAAAGTGAAGTACAAGGATCAGAGAGCAGGGTCAGACAATGTCAGAGGAGCAATTAGCGCTAAGTTCCTTGCTAAAGGAACCAATGGCAAAATCATTCTGCCAGCAATGAGATTTGAATCAATTATCTTCTGATCAGAGAGACTTGGAGAGACACACACCGCCCATGCAGAAAAGTTCTGGCATACCTTCGTCCCCTCTGTATTGGGTAATGGCGAGTTCAGGAACTCCTCTGTCAGTCGGATCCAGCTCTCAGCTTTCCTCAGGTCTGAGTTGACCATGAGCTTTTCATAGATTCTTTTAGGGAACATGGATGGCAAAAGTGATCATCTGCCCAACAGACAAACATCCATAGATGCACTGCAGATGTTACCAGGGAAATCTGTATAGTGAATCAACACTAGACACTTAACAGTAAACTCACCCGCTTATGGTGCGCTGGACTTTGTGTTTGTTGACATCAAGAAAGCGATGGAACCTGATCGGTGAAACGTGTCCATTTAAAATTCATACCACAAAAAAGCTAATGGTGCATTGACGATAAAAACGAATTATTTATAGGAATTAAGTAAATTATTTATGCTGCTGCTTTGCACAACACTTTTATCCAGACCAAAAAGCCAAAGCTCAGTTTCCACCCATTTATTGGCCTGCAGTTTTTTCCCAGGCACATTACCCAGTTTCTCAGAGGTTCAACAAAAGGGTCCCTCCGGGGAGGGCCAGGCTTCGACTCTGATCACTACGCCGCCCGTAGCACTGTGTGTGGCGCCCTGGAGACATCACCCGAATATCTCTCTCTGGACCGCGCGCACCATCATCCACAGCACCAATTCCAGCAGTCACCTGTTGCCTGCGAGCTTGCAGAATTAAGGCAGCCCGGATCTCACCTGAAATTGGACCAGACAAATTTAAGCGCCGCTTGAAAATTCGGCTCCTCTTCGTCCTGAATCCCACTGATGTGCTTTACCAGCTTTTTTGCCTCCACGTCCATTTCCTTTTCAAATTTAGTCCAGTGTGCCATCTTGGCGTTTGAATGGACCGGCTAGCCGGACAGCCAGCCAGTGTTCAGTACCCTATAGCTATCTGGCTCGATCCGACCACTAAGCATACAAGAAACCTTCAATGTTCAATGTTTTAGATCTGAAGCGTTTGCCACGGGCATGCATAAAGTGACGTTTAAGTAAATGAAAGAGGTTTGTGCAGTAGGCGACAGGCTACACAGCTAGCTCATTATGCTAAAAACAACAACAGTACAGAAAGTAAACGGGCTGCTCGAAAAGGCGGAAACCCATCTCTGCACGTAAGACCTTCACGCTGCAAAATGGCCTAAAATGATACACTATTTACACTATTTTGTATTGTATTTTCTTGAATTGACGGCTACCCTAAGTCTTTTTTCCCTCCCTCCATTGACAGCTCGGTGGCCAATAAAAACGTTACCCGGCGGTCCTTGCACCATTTTGTTTGGGATTTCCCTCCTGATTTGACGGAGACGCGAAGCCCGGTGGCCAACAGAAATATTACCCTCAGTGACCTGCAGCTCAAATAGTCAAGATCTTTCGCATGTACAGACCTATTTAGACCTATTTTCCAACCAAATGTCTGAGTGTTTTGCCAACGAGCAAAAAATAGTCAGTGTTAGCAAATTTGCCTGAATATGAGAATATGCCTTAATACTGTTACATCTTAAATTTACGCTGTATATATAGTTCTGACCGTCGTCTCTAATCCCCACATTAATCCCCATATATAGGACCTTCACTATATAACGTATTTTACATTTTTATGTATCTGGTTTTGTGTATGAGTAAAGTATAAATATCAAGAAAATGTTACATTTATTCTTGCAATTTCAACAGTATGAGTAATTTAAAATTGTTAAACGAATGTCGATTTAAAGTGCGTAATTGCTGTATTTTACTTGTAAACTCGCTATGCTTTTACGACGATCCCTTAATAAATACATCCCACAGAGTGTTCAACGTACAGGTAACTTTATATGGGGGGGGGTTAGTTCACGACAGCGACTCTGCTAATTAACTAATTTCTCATTTAACTATAAGAAAACTGCAAAGACCCTCCGACGGTAACATTTTACGATCTTTGGGCCGACATAAATGTTAAGTCGGCCCAGCGGGATGACTGTCCACCCCTCGAAAGGATGCTTAGACCATGGACTCTGCATTACTGGGCGACTGTTACAATCTGAAAATTTTCAGTCTTTATTTACTGTAGTGGGTGGCTGACACGTACGAGGCTGATTAAAAATCAGATGGAAGCAAGGTCATTCTATATTCAAGATATATGTATATATGTATAAGATATATATATGGTGTGAACCTGGCTTCTCATTCACACTACATAACATGACCTTGTTAACATGACCTGATTTCTGTGCTGAAAAGTTGATATTTGCCTGGCCCAGAGAGGTTTAAAGTATTAAAATGGGCATGGAAATCTATAGCTTCTCATTCACACATTTGTGCGCTATAGTGTGACATGCTTTGTTTACATCTTATTTTTAAAGTATTAAATCAGTCTGGGCCAGGTCAATGTCACCTTTTCTATATAGTTGGGTACCTGATGTGTATCGAGAAGTTGATATTTTCCTGGCCCAGAGAGGTTTAGGCCTCAATGATAGAGGTAGAAAAGGTCTCAGTGATAAACTGCGCAGCTTACGCCACCGCGAACGGTCCCGCTACTGAAGCGGCGAATAAGGAGTCAACTTCATCTTCGTGTGGCGCACGAGCTCCACCCTGGTTTGGTGCTCATTTATCTTACTAGCGCCTATTTCAGCTGGCTTATCTCACAGCGGCAAGTGTTCCTGTGTAATACTTACACACGGTTAAAACAGTATGCACTATATACTTCACATCACGCTTCTATAAGTCATTTACTGTTAAGAATCCAAACTTCCAAGCTTACATTGCGCGCGGCTAGTTCAAGAAAAGTAATCTGTTTTGCCTAACGAAACATGATGCAAATCTTTATTACTGTTAGCGATAAGGCAGCCTTGTTCCATAGCAGGCTATATGGACTCGTTATGTTGCAACCTGTATCCTAAACGTGTTCGGGAACCCTTCCGACCGGCCGCCGGAGTTTACTGCTTTAAATCCCACAATTTAAATGATAGTCGCCGGCAAAACTTAAACTTACCATTTTTACAACGACCGAGAGACAAGTAAGTGACCGATGAGTTGATGTGTATTACACTGTATTACAGTGCAAAGGGAAAAATTATAAATACAAATAAATGGTTATTATTAACATTATCTAAAATCTAGAGGATACAAGATGTGTGAGATTTTTATACGACACTACAGGTAGCCTACATAAACACGATACTGAATTGTTTTTAAATATCTAAAAAAAAATGTCTAAAAAATGACTCTCGTATAAGAATTATAGTATTAAAATATATATCATAGAACAAGATGTGAAATACTACTTGCCAAAGAGCAGGATAATGGTATCCTTGTATTACTTTCGATTTATAGTTACATATTTTTTTTATAATGATGAAGATTTATGATATGAAGATTATGATGATATGATTGTAACAAACCGTATCATTAATTGGCCCGGTGGACGTTTTTTCAGCCTCTCAGTACGAATCTTAAAATATCAACCATCTAAGTTTGCTGCACATAAAGCTCTTATTTGGCGATTTTCCTGGGCGTGTCTAACGCCGACTGACGCCACTCTTTCACCCTTGGCTTTAACTTGCCGAGCGCTTTGCCCTGCCTTCGTACAGGGGCGCTGTGTCAGTAAAGGAAGAGCTACCCGGGCGCCCGCTGGCTGAGGAAATGAAGAGGCGACTTCAGAAAAAATACATGATTCTGATTCTCATATATTCTGTTTTATTACTTTTGATTCCGTACATGATGGACTACGGGGGCAAAACAAGCGAGATAAAGCATGGACTGCAGCAGCAGAAATGTCCCGATTTGGACAGCACGCTGGCACTGTGGAATAACGGGTACAAGACGGGCAACGGCACCGCACCGGCGGAGGATGATGTTATTAGGAATCACTCGAAAATACACATCTATCTACACGCAACCTGGAGGACGGGTTCTTCCTTCTTGGGGGAGTTATTTAATCAGCACCCAGAAGTGTTTTATATGTACGAACCTATGTGGAGTATGTGGCAGGCACTTTATCCGGGCGACGCGGCCAGTCTACAAGGAGCAGTCCGCGATATGATGAACTCGCTCTTCCGCTGTGATTTCTCCGTGCTGAAACTTTATGCGGGAACAAAGAACATCAGCACCTCGTCCATCTTCGGGTGGAAAACCAACAAGGTGATCTGCTCGGAGCCGCTGTGCAGCGCCTACAAGAAGCATGAAATCGGGCTGGTTAGGGGAGACGTTTGCGAGAAGTGCAAACCGAAGGACATCACGTACCTGGAGAAGGAGTGCAAGAAGTATCCTGTGGTTGTTATCAAAGATGTTCGTGTCTTAGACCTAGGGGTGCTCATACCGCTAATGAGGGACCCAAGTCTAAACCTCCAGATTATTCAGCTGTTCAGGGACCCGCGAGCTGTGCATAATTCTAGGCTGAAATCTAAACTGGCGCTGGTGAAGGAGAGCATTCAAGTGCTAAGAAGTAAGAAGCAATCGGACAAATACAAGCGCCTCCTCATGCCGAGCAGCAGAGCGAATCGCGTAGAGAACTATGTGGCGAACGCCATGGAGCTGATCTGCGATAACTGGCTGAATGACATGCTGCTGCTCATGAGTGCGCCTCAGTGGGTCAAGAAAAACTACATGCAGATACGCTACGAGGACCTGGTGCTCCGGCCCGTTCAGGAGCTGGAGAAGCTCTACCGCTTCTCCAACCTCACGTCCTCCCCCGCGATTGACAAGTTTGTTCTGAACATGACGCATGGCGAAGGCTACTCCTCTGACAAGCCGTTCCTTATATCGTCAAGGGACGCCAAAGAAGCTATATTCGCCTGGAGGGAGAGGCTGAACGTCCAACAGGTCAACCAGGTCGAGGCGTATTGCAGTGAGGTTATGCGCAGACTGGGCTATCAGAAAAGACAAGTGGATAAAACGTAGAACTTCGAGAGGACGAGAATCAAGGTAAACACACGGAAATAACTTGTTACGACGTGTTGGGCAGGGCAGACCCAGTAAATAATGGGTTATTTCAACCTCCGATGCTAGATCATTATTCACAGACATGTATATTTCATTTGTCTGCTATCTGTTTCATGGCGGCCTGGACTTTAAAATATTTATAGTCTCTGATTTATAACAAACATTGTTCCGAATGACTCTATTCTCTAGGTTTCAACATAATTGAAGTACTCTCTTGCTGATATACTGAACTAACAATGTCGTACGTAAACATATAAATCTGTGTAATTAATTGTTTAAATTAAGTGAACACATAATGTGTGTCTTGGTATCAGGTTGTTGATTTTGCGTACGCTTTATCCTCTTCTGTGACATCATCTTGGGTAATACCGGTTTGGGGGAGGGGGCTTTGATGTATCGATGCTTACAATGGTGTTTTGTGTTTTTTGGAAATTATATCACAGTACTACAACAGGTTTATCAAGGTGTAACTTAATCCTGAAGCCGTAACAAACCATAATATATACATTTATTTTTCCAAGGTAACCATGGTGCTCCGTTAAAGAACAGATCTCCCCCCCCCCACGAATTGTGTCCACAGGACGAACAAAGGTCAAATTTAGAGCATTTTATAAGGAGAGTAGTTTTGAGGGCCGTGTACCAGCATGCAGTGTTGGATTACAAATGGTATTTCTGAGGAACTTCATTTTAAAAGTTGTCAACCTCAGCTTATTTTTTATCTGACATGGCCAGTTACAGACTAAGTGTCTCTATTTGGGAGGGGGTGGGTTATGGCAGGCTGCTTGGTCAAAATCCTCCAACTCATTCTGCAATTTACAGAATGGAGACAGAACTGGGCCCACCTATTTCTGGACAGTGACGCTGCAGTCCAAAAAGGGGACTGAACGAGTTTTCAGAACATGCCTGCTTATGCCATCCGGCCCGGTATTCATGGCAGTGTAGTCATGGCAACAGAAAAGTAAATGTAACCTTTTCTTTTTTGAAAGAGCATCTCACACCATGAAGTCAAAGTAGGTAAAGAATCATCACTTTCGGGCAAAAGGCTGTTGTGGTTGTATTATATGAATTTATGATATGAAATGCATCCCTCTATCCATCCCCCTGCTGCCTGTGAACACTGAGAAACTTTCTCCAGGACTAAAGCAGGAGTTCCCAACCTTTTTTGGCCTGTGACCCCATTTTGACATCACAACGTTCTGGCGACCCCATAGACATTTTTTTTTTCTCTAGAATTAGTTTTTGATCATGTTTGTTATACTGTGTTGCAAATACAGAGCAGCCAGATTAGTGCACAAAGTCACATTTTATTTTCCCTGATTGCATGTACAGTTAGGCGAGCTTGTCTTTACTGGCTGAGGTGATCGCATTTATATTTATTGATATTAACTTTATTTTTTTTTTACTTTTGGGTTAAAGTGCAATCTGACAAGCCAAAAAAGATGCTTGTGAGTGAGACGGCAGACCACGCCATTGTAAACACTTTTAGAAACTTGTAAAAACTTTTAGCACGTTAATGAATCCCGGCTTTTCCACAGTATCTATGGGCACCATGTCTTTTGCGATATACATCGTGACAGCGTCTGTTATCGCCTTCCACAGTGCCCCATTCTTATCATATGGCACACAGTTCGGAAACGTGTCAGGGACGGTTGCTTGCTTAACCTTGGATGTTGTGCTGGTGCTGCAGGTATTTTCATTTCACTGGGAGCTGCACTTCTCCCACTCCGCTGTGCCTCTGCTTTAGGTGCTGGAATAAATCTGTCCTGCTGCTTCCTTTGGTTGTAACAGTTTTTAAACAGACATTGCAACGAGGACTTGTTTGGCCTGCGTCCGAAAAATCGATAAATCGCCCACCTCTAATTGTATGTGGTGTTTTAATCATAATTTTAAAAAGAATAATAATTAGCTGAAAAAATATTTCAGTAGTTTTTTTTTTTATCAATTACTAGACATTTCAGGGGACCCCAGGGTTGAGAAAAGCTGGCCTAAAGCCTTATAGGGACGAGGGATGTTATAAATCATGTCGGTTAATATTTTATTCATTAAATGAATAATTATGGTGAAAGGGAAAATGTTCGCGTTAAGGGTGGATTCGATGGAATTATTCAGTATTATTGTCAGGGTACAAATCACTCTCCGTTGCTTGTGTCACATCCATTCCGTCGGCTCAGGTACCCGTCCGTGATTTTGAGATGTCTCCCTCCCACCCTCCTTTATCTGTGATGGTGATGTCCTGGCTACCCATCCCTCTCCACTACCTACCGGTGAGAGCAAAACAAAAAACAAAAATGAACTATGCCTGTTGTTATGATTAAATGGAGGGTTGCCTGGATACTGTCGTCTTTCCAATTTCGAGATTAATCTTCTAATCTACAGAGTGTCCATTAACTAATTAGTCACCATTGTGTGCAGAGCGTGAGGGGAATCCAGCGGCACATGAATGCAGAGCACATCCTGTCGTGTGACAGACATGCCGCTGCCACTGACCATAACCCTTCCCAGGAATTTGGGAAGGGCGGCGATTGTGCTCTGCCGTTTGATACCAGTGAGGCTGTTTTCTGGCCAATCGCTGCCTCCCATCTAATCAGATGGGCACTGTCTGCCTGCTGTTCATTCTCACACAGGCGCACGGGGGCTACGTGGACACCCCCACTGGACATGTCTGTAACCGGATTCTGGGTGAAGAGAACTGGACTCGGTTAGGTTTCACATTTTGTTGTTATTATTATTATTATTATTCTTATTATTATTATTAATCACGAGCCTGAGAGCCGGGCCAGCACGAGGCCACAGGTCAGGCTCGGAGAGGGAAGCAAGCTGCACGGTTCCAGTGAGTTGATCCACACGAGCCGGGCCTCGGCGGGCTGGCAGGGTTCACAAACAGGGGCAGGCGGGGGGGGGGGGGGGACAATACCGGCTTGTTGCTGGCAGAGAAGAAAGCTCCCCCACTCCCTCCTGTCACAGACTCTTGACAAGCGGGGCCTTTCAGAATCGCTGAGGGCCGCCGGCCCACTGCAAGGTGACACACTGCAGCCGCACGGGGCCTTTGTGGCTGGTCCCACAAGAGCGTTTTGGCGCCACAGGCATGAACATGCCCCCTACCCCCCGCGTCCCTCACAGTGACAGCAGTGCTATCTTTCAGCAGCTACCTCTCAACGCCGTTGGTGTGGCCTCACAGTTCCTGTGTTTTTCCAGCTCCTCTGTGCTTCATCTTGCCCATGAGACATGGGTCCACCTGAAGTGTGCCCTCTGGAGACTGATGAGCACCATGCTCTGTCACTGTTATTTTGTAAATTACTTACTGTACTGCATTTTGGGAGATAAGGTCCTCTAAATAACTGTGTTAGTAATGCCATTAACTCCTGGGCTGTCCAGTTCACGTTTCCCTTTTTCTTCTAGGAGTGCGATGCACAAAGGATGACTGCAGGGGGCGTCACATCAGGCAGGAAGATGCACATTCCTGCAACTGGGTGGCAGCAGTGGTCTCGTTTCCTCAAGGCTGGGAGGCATTCGCCCCTGGGGGGGGCGCCAGAGGGGATCTGTGCAGTCTGAGTGCACAGATGGACACGTCAGCATGTAGATATGTACAGGGTGTAGTTCTGCCCCCCCTTACAGGCCAAGGCCTATGCCCTTACTTTGTTAGCACTAACCAGCTTCCTGATCCCTTCATGATGCGTGCTGTCTGGGGGAACTACGTTGCCTGGGAAGCAGCCACTCAGACATGGCAGTCCTAGGTGGCCGGTCCTTCACCCCCACCTACGACCTCTTGTACTCAGACCCTGGGATGTTTGTCACAGGGCTTTGGGTTGAGTTTTTAACACCGAACAATTTTTAAAAATGTGAAAATGACCTGGACTAAAGCAGTGATAGACGATGACAGTGTGTGCTGCGTTAAAACAGGGAGGGGCTTTACAGATTGGACGCCGTTCCAAGAGGAATCCACGTTCCACCCGTGGATTTGACACTCAACCCATCAGTGGAACCACAAATGCTGCATGGACATACCTCGGAGGAGGCTGCCCCCGCTGGCAGAGACTCTCACTACACGCTGCCTTTCCTGAAACTAAGATTAATCTTTACTCAGAAACACTCCACAGATATCCAGGAAATTCCACAACTCGACATTAAAGTCACCCTTTGGAAACTGGCATGTCTTTCTTATGCTGTGTTTTTTTTCTGTCCTGTCAAAAGATCTTGAAAAATTAATTGTTTATCGATACGTGCCACACAGCATGACCTGCTAATGGGGTGTGTGTGTGTGTGTGTGTCTGTGTGTGTGTGTGTGTGTCTGTTCCCCAAAGCAGAAAAGCTGTTCCTTGTGGAGAGCAGGCTTGTGCAAAGGCAGCCCATAAACGACCTCTGTTCTCCCTCTGCTCAAACACACACTTGTGTTTGCTCAGTGTCCAATACAGCTTGAGCCTGAACCGGTCAGTGCTGCACTGACTTTCAAAGATTTCATGGGGGGGGGGGGGGGGGGGGGGG
>JAODJU010000079.1:2492281-2502461 GCA_026776725.1 Gnathonemus echidnorhynchus
CCGAACAAGGGGGGCGGGGGTCCCTGTTCCCCCAGCAAACCCCCCCCCCCCCCCCCCACTCACCGGTGAAACCGCAGGCCTCAGCTAACAGGAATGTGCTCCAGGACATGAGGAAGAAAAGGGCCGTTTCCAGCAAAGGGAAGCAGTGCAGTTTGGTGAACTTGGTGACGTGGGAAACAGTCAAGGCCAACAGGCTCTGCACTTTCATGAGACACCATGCAAACGCCAAAGTCCATGCTTATTGCAAGCGGGGGGGGGGGGGATTTGAGAAACATTTAGGTATGATGCGCTTCAGTTTCAGAAGGTCCCCCCCCCCACCAAGGCCTGAAGTTGGATTTTCCCGTTGAAGATAAAGGAATCGAAACAAATTAAATAAGGAAGCTGTTCAGAATAGACACCCTTTCTGACAATAACCGGTATTATTCTACTACTGTTATACACCACATCACATCATTATCACAATCATATCATCACACCATTACACAATGACCACACTGAAGAGTCTCTGTGACCACCGATCCTGCCTGAGCCTTCACCGTGACCGCCGCACACGCCTGAGGCCTGTTAGGCGTGCCAGATCAGAGGCTGTAATCCTCTGTTAGTATGACTGACTTTGGATACCTGTGGGCTTATCTGGCCGTTTCTAAAATCCAACATGCATCTGCCCACTTTCTCTGTCTGTGTTCCCATCTCTCCAAAGATTGTTAGAGAAGCCATTGTATGGTGCAGATGCAACAAGCGTAAGGAGCACAAAGACAGAAAAGACAAGCCAGCCGGGAGCAGGATATGAGAGCGGTGACCACCCCAGTGACAGCTCCCATGGCAAAGGAACCGCTGAAGATTCCCAGGAAAACCCCCACGGACTTGAAGAAGGCAGAGGCGTCGAACGTGTGCGAGTTGGCGCCGATGGGCTGGTAAGCCACGATAGACCTGGGAAATGAGAAGTACAGAAATCATAGGCACCAATCACATAGCCCACAGCACCTTGGGCAACTAGCAACAATGCCTTTGTTAGTTAATGTGATTATTCAACATATTCATCATATGTGGATCTTAACCTCCAATGGAAGTTTCTAGCTAAAACAAAAAGCTTTGACCAGTAGGTGGAGCCAACATATTAAAATCTAACAAGTCTGATGGATTTTGCTGCCATCTAGTGACACTCCCTTCAAACCTCAGTGTGGCATTTAAAAAGATAAATGTGAATTTACTTTAAAAAAAATAAATATGTATCAAAAAAGTTTTACCCCCCCAACCAGGAAAGCATGATTCCTGAAGAAGCCCTTTTGAAAACCGCAAACAAAAAAAAACAACCTTTCAGTACTGGATGCTTTAATACAGCTTATTAATGGCACCACTGCAGTCCAGGGTGGGATAAAATGCAACACTGACGCAGCGGTAAAATGACAGCAGAAGCTGCTCCGGCTACCAATCATCTTGACAGGGTTTATGTGCTCTGCAGCCCCCCCTGGACTTGGGAAGCGGACTCCCCAAAAGCTAGGGTCAGGCGACCTGATGCAACTTACGAGGAGAGGACGATGGCGACGGCATCGTTCATCACGCTCTCCCCAAACAGCAGGGCATAGAGGTCGACGTCGGCGTGCAGCTCGTTAAAGATAGCCAGCACAGTCACTGAAACAGGCACACGCGTCTGTATTCATAACTTTGTGGGGACTCTCCATTCATTTCTCTGGGAAAAACCCTAATCCCAGCGATGACAACCTTAACCCCCTAACCCACCCCTAACCTTCACCATAAGTAACCAAACAAAATACAAGACTTCTGGAATTTTTACTTTCAAAATTGCAGTCACTGATTTTTATAAAATTCAGTTTCCCCTTGTGGGGACTGAAGAAAATATATATAACAGGTTTTGGTCCCCACAATGTAATATATACATATTCCCCCACTTGTGCCCCTCCATCCACCCATTGCCCCACTGAGAATGAAGCATACAACATTTGGGTTGCAGGTCTATAAGCACAGCGCCACCTGCTGCTCAGATCTGAGAAACGCACACCCTACCTGGGTCAGTGGCGGAGATGACGGCTCCAAAGAAGAGACAGTCGGTGTAGTAAAATTTGTCAGTGAGCTGACCCACAACCTGCATCAGCTTCACCACGCCGTACATGAGGTTCCTGCGAGATGGACAGAGACTGAAACCCCTGGCTGCAGAAGTCGCCTGTGATAGGCTGGTGCTGCCCTGGCCTCCATCCAGCTGGGCCCTTACCGCCCATGATGCATGGGTTACCCCCCCCCCCCCCCCCAAGCAGGAGGCCAAGCACTGGGTAAATGTGAAAGCTGGCCAATCAGAGCTGACCCAAATCATAAGAAAACCAGGTGGCTGCTTAGGGCTCAACGGCCACTAGGGGGCCCTCCTGCACCCACCCGCCCACCGGATCAGTCTCTCAGAACAGGAAGGAAGGTGACAACTACATTAGCAAAATTCATTAAGGGCCACAAAATGGGTCGGGCCAGCCGTGCGCACAATCAAGCAGTCATTATGCACCCAGTATTATAATAATAATTCACATGCATCATGGTGAACCAACTCACCCAATGACAAAGCAGGAAATGGCCGTGCCTAGGAAGGCATACGTTATGATGGAGCCCAAATTCCGGAAAAAATGCCTCTGGAATTCAGAAATAACACACAGGAATGGTCACAGTCAGAGTTGAGGTTAAGTGGATATGAAACGGAATGCTTGTTTTCTTCTCCTGCACTGTATTCTGAGATACACGCTGTTAGAATCGGAGATCCTGTGAGCTGGAAAAAATAAAGCACACTTTGGGCTGAGAAAGTAGGTCACAGAGAACCACGCAGGGAGGTTCATGTGGTTCCGAGCAAAGAGCAGTTTACATGGAAGGCGACATTCAGCACACTGCTCGATGTCACAGATATCTGGACGATTTGCCCCAAGATGCATCTCAACAGGCCAAATCACAACCAGAGCAGATTAAACTATCAACACACACATAATGTCACCTGACCAAACATAAATAATAATTTGGAACTGCATACATTTTAGGGCTGACATGACAGCAAGCATGTGATCCACTCTACAATCTATTGTGCAATGTAGTATTTAAAAAAAACAGAAATAAACAGAATCAGTTCATCATGGCAGTGTTTCTGCCAGTCAATGAGCATCTAAACTTATAGCAAGGGCTAATTAGGTGATAAACGATTATTTAACTGTAACTGACAATTTGGTTTTGGTTTTGAGTTAAGGAAATAGCGGTCAGACTCCTAATCAAGTGATTAGGAGTAATGAGTCGACCAGACAATGTATCGTTGCAAGCAGGTTTACGTCACTAGGGGGAGCCAAAGAGCCAAAGATGTTTGTTCATATTGAAGTCCGATCTTATGCCGCGCAGCTGTGATAGGCACAGGAAAGAGAGCGTGATGTGAGTGAGGGGCGCGAATAAAGCTCCTCCCCCCCCATCTGAGTGACAGCTCTGCTTAAGTGAAGAACAAAAACAGGAAAATCCCAACTGAAAAGTCCCCCAGTACCAAAGAAAGTACCTGGATTTACAGAGCTGGGTGAGGGACAGCTGGACAGTTTATAGGCGACAGAGAAACGACAAAAGAGGATGAGGATCCACTGCACACCCCAGTGTTTTCCCTGCCAATATGGAGAACAGCCCCCGTGTGTAAGCAGAAAGAAAATGCTCACCCCACGCAGCTGGGCCCCCCTGGCCGCCTGCCTGAAGTTGGGGGGGGGGGGGAGTGGAAGGGTGGTCTGGGGTGGGAGCAGGTCCCCAGAAGGGTTCTTAAAGGGACAGGCCCGAAACCACCGAGCGAGAAAACACTGATGGCACTGGCTGCACTGCTGAGGTCATCACTGTACGTCCGGCAGCTCGAAGGAAGCAAATTTGGATGGTGCCAAGGGGCAACTGCAAAATTAATATCTACATTTGAGCAGCGCATCCGGACGCATGGGAGGGTGGGAGTCTGCCGCAGCCCCGCAGCAGAGAGGCGTGCTCCATGCACCCACACATACACGCACGTATGCGTGCAGACGCCCGTCACAGGACAATGAGGCCGTCTGCGGGCCATTCAAGACCCCTGTTCCGCTCACTCTGGGCCTCAAAGCATCTTCTGCTTCGCTGTCGGAATTCCTAATGAAACCCCCCCAGACCAAACCGTAACCACCACAGCCCTGAGCGGCAGGACGTGTGCGGCGTCTCCCCCTCCCCCACCCTCACCCCCGCCCCCCCGAGCGCCTGGCACACAATGCAGCCGCTCTTCTCAGCTCCACAGACCACAGTCACTCACAAACTGCCAGGTGGTTCCTCAACTCGCCGAGACTCAGAAAAGAACTAAGAATAATAGGAATAATAATCATAAAATCCGCCGACAGGGGGGAGAAATCAGAGAAAGACAGGAAGAAGAAACCGAAGAGGCCACCTTCGGAACTTGCTGGAACCTTCCGGAACCATCCCTCACTCGACTCTTACCGACGGCCCCCGGCAGGACGGTGCAGCGCATGGCAGTAATGGACGTCGGGCTCCTGCCGTTACGGGCTTTTTGCGGAACGCGATTATTGTAATTAATCAGCTTATAGATCAGGCTGCCACCACGGCAGAGGAAGGGAGCCGATCTCCAAGGCAGTCTGCGTTTACGTTACGGCCGGGCAGGAGACACAGTGTGTGCACAGAGCTCTCCGTGTCATAACCAGCTTCTCTGAGGTTCACTTCCTTCCAGCCATTAGACACACACACACACACACACACAGACACACACAGACATGTTCTTGGATAAATTTTCACTTTACCATGGGTTTAGGAAACATGTCATTACTTGATGGTGAATGGGACTGATGTAATAAAAATATATAAAATCAATACATAAAAATAAATATTTAAGAAATTAGATCCAACTTCCTCCACTGAGTAGCATTTATCTCAGGCACACACCCAGTGTCCTGACTATACCACCAATCAGGGATTACCTCCCCACCTACTATGGACCAATCAGAGGGCTCCCTGTGGCAGCAGGCAAGGCTGCCGATTCTAGATTCTGAGGAAGAAAAAAAGAAAAAAAAAGTGCTGTGTGGACAAACGGCCACAAGCCACACGCCGACCCGTCTGAGAAGATGAGGAAGCTCAGTGACTCCGATCCGAATCCGGCAGCCACCCGCCTCTCAGCTCAAACCCAGCTAGGAGAAAATCAGATCTCGGCCTACCTTTTTAAGGCTGTATCCGGCGTGGAAGATTATGGGGGGTAACAGGATGTTAAAGAATACCTCCGGATCAAAGGTTACCTGGAAAGAATTAAGTAAATGCAATCAATTAATCGAATTACAAAACGTTCATAAAATTAAAATGTCACTTACATTTTTTGGGATAAATAAAAGTGCAAAGAACCTAAACAGAAAGTAAAAACTCCCAGCATTCAGGCTGATCTCTAAGAAGCACATACCTTTCGTAGTGACAGTTTGCACAAACGATTGCAAAATCGCTCATATGAAATCCGGCCAGGTCTCAAAATAAACTTTTATACGGACTGCCGAGCTCACATCTCATTTATCCGCTTATGGTGTCAGCCAGCAAAACTGAGAGAAGTTTTTTTTTAATGTGTGGCGCAGGAAAAAAAAAAAGTGTGACCCCTGATCCTCTGCTTCCCTCCAAAGCCCCGCTGGGGACGAGCAAATGTCTCTCACAGCCGATTTGAGAGCAAAGCAACCCATGTCACTCTGTTCAGCTAGAGCAGCCTGGGCCGGTTCTGCACGCAACAGGGGTGTCACAGGAACTGGTGCTGAGGAACCACAGAGCGGACTGAGCAGAGACCAGGTTGCCAGTCGGACCAAAAGGCCTGTGAGTGCGTCAAAACCTAAACAGCGGCGCCCCCTGTTCCATTAGTCCACAACAGAGGGGCCAGATTCAGTCCTGATAATGATCCCAACCCACTGGTCAGATACAATGGAACAACATGAGTGAATGCGGCTGGAATGGGCCTTTTTAAGGGCGTGAGGCTGTCGATCTGAGCTCCAAACCAGCGTGGCCATTTCTCACTCCAGATATCAGCCCCCTCCCCCAACCAGGAGCCCACGCAGAGTGCTATGCTAAGAAAGGATCGGACCGTGGCAGGCAGACACAGATTAGCTGAGCCACTCCCTTATCTGGCCTTTCTCCCCACATACCACTGGACAATTTAAGGAGATCAGTGGGGGTGATGGTTACTCTCAAAGCGACCAGTATCCACATTGAAATCCCATCATGCTATAAGGCAGTGTTTCCCCAACCCAGTCCTCGGGGATCCCCGGACAGTCCACGTTTTTGCTTCCTCTCAGCACCCAGCGCACCTGTACCAGGTATTCGGTGTTCCTGATTGGCTGGGAGGGAGCAAAAACATGGACTGTTCGGGGTCCCCCGAGGACTGGGTTGGGAAACATACTATAAGGTACAGATAACACAAACCAGCTGAGGTTTTTTTTTTTTTTTTGGGGGGGGGGGGGGGGGGAATTCACCTCCTCTCATCGCTCCACAGCGACCCCTGCTGGCAGCTGGGGAAGGTTCTCACCTTGCGCAGCATGTCGTTCTGCTCCACATTGTGGATCTCGCGGGAGTTGATCTCGCCCTTCAGCGTGTACTCGAAGAATTTGCCGCTGACGTTGAGCAGGAGCGTGCTGATGGGCCCGGTCCGTAGGGAGCAGCTCGGGGGGGTCTTGTTGTGGTAGCTGGTGGAGGGGATGCCATAGCGCAGAATCACCCCCACCAGGAGGCCTGGAAGCAAACAGGCGAGGGATAGAGAGGTGTTACACAGAAAAAAGCACCAGTGTCACAAAAGTCACTGCCCCACATGGCTCATGGCCGAATTCCTGAAACATCTGCTGTTTATTTCCCATAAGTCACTGGGGCAACGTCATCCACTCCATCCGGACTCAGTTTAGACTGAGGCCCAAGCTGGGGAAGGGGGCAGGTCTGCCTTTGGGGTACACAGACCCCCCTCACCGAGGCTACATCCTTGTCTACAACATTCAGACAGCCATTCAGGAGTTCATGAAGGCAGGAATGACACAAATAGCAGGTCTCACTACAAATGAAAATAGAACAGAGCTAGGCACCCCCTGACACAAACATATGGGGAGTGTTTCTTCTTGGGGGGGGGGGGGTTTCCATTTCATCAGAACCCCAGCTTGTGGTCCATAGGCCCTGTACGACAGAAGCACAGACAGACGTGGATGTTGGCCAGGCAGCGGAACCATCACGGCCATCAGGGCCGTGTGAAAGTGACGGAAACACCAGGGAACAAGCGCGTCCCTTCATCGTGTCCGCTGGACGTGGAGCGACCCGACATATGACTGGCTCAGCTAATATATACAATTATTCTGGGCTCTTAATCAAAGACCCCTGACTCTCTCGGCAACTGAGAGCATTCAGGTCTTAAAGATGAGCATTAAAGCAACCTTATCTTTATTCATCAGTATGTCCGATTTATGCTAATGTTATGCAAACGACATGCAATCCTACTGTTCATTATGTGCAGGGAGATTACTACAAAGGCAGGAGTCGTGCAGATGGAACAGCACATGTTTCTGGGAACTTTCGGTAAAATCAGGCCCAGTGCTGCACCCAGTCGGGCACCGAAGCCAAACCCGACGCACTGGGAAATTTGATTGTGGGTGGTTATTAGACTCCAACTAGGACCTGCATCCTATCTGACACCATGTACTTCTGACTGCAGAATAAAGCCATCAGATGTATAATAGAGGATAAAGGTCTGAGTTCAGAAACTTGTTTTCCATTTGACTGCTTTTATATTGCTGGAGGTCTTTACTAGAGTGGGTAAGGTTAAGCGTCGGACTCCATGGACCCTGACAGGGCGGGGGGGGTCTCCCCAGGGTACTGCCTAGGCTCTGGGTCCACGTCCTTTAACTCTGCACCTCCTGACAGGTCGATCGCAGATCACGGTCGCATAACAGAAACGGAACTGAAGTCATTTCCGGAAGCCGCTCGCTGAAACCCCGCAGCGGCTGAGCCAGATGGGGAGATTCCAAACCCTCAATTTATCAATAAAAATATGGTGATTAAATTCATATAAAAATACATAACGGAAACGTGCTCTTAAATTACAAATTACAAGCCAAACTCCGCAAACTGGCCTGACAGCCGAGAAGCAGCCCTCTGCTTGTTAAACAGTCCCTACTGGGTCAGAGGTTAAAGGTCAGCCGGCACGCTAATCGCAGCGTTTAATTAAGATCACGGGGGCCACCCCCCCTCACCGGGGCGCACACAAAGCCCCGATTGAGCTACCGGCATTCCACGGTGACATCGGCGAGGAACGCTAGCAATGTGGGGGAGGGCAGCATGGGGAACACCCCCTCACAGATAACATCAGCAGGCTGCTCACACCCTGGGAAGGGTCCCATCGCTGAACCCTTGAACAAGCCACTTAAACTGAATTGCTCCAGTAAAAAAAAAAACTGGCTATATAAATAAATAACTACAAGCCCCATCAATTAAAAGTGCTGGAAAATTACATTTAAAACGCCAGATTTGCTACTAATAATGTCGCACTTAACAATTTCACACTGCAGCCCTTAGTGCTGGTCTAACCCACCATGAGGACAGTGCAGCTTATTCAGCTCATGTGACCCTCAGTGAGTTCCAGCATGAGCCCAGAAGGGGGCTCCCTCGAACCTGAGGCCCACAGTCCCGGGCGATTTTATGTCGCGATCTCTCGTTGAATGCCAGTCTACAGAAAACGTGACACACTGACCCAAGCAGTAAGATGACTAAATGAGCTGAACGTGCTCCAGGCTGCACTGAGCGAGCAGAGCACCCAGAAGGCTGCCGGACACATGCACACGCGACGCCATGTGAGCGCGGACCCGACGCCCAGCCTGAGACGCCATGTGAGCGCGGACCCGACGCCCAGTCTGCGACGCCATGTGAGCGCGGACCCGACGCCCAGCCTGACTGGTACTTACCATGACATTAGTCAATCCTCAGTTTAAAACTTTCCTCCAGAATTTTGTTAATTAGGTAAAAATAATTAACCTTTTACCTCAACAAATTTCATTTGTTTTTTTTTTTTATTAGCCACTGCCATCAATGAGCTAACCAAATAAAGGAAAAGTCGGTACGGATTAATCCTCAGTTACATCACGGGAGCCATAAAACTGCCCTTACAGCTCGTGGTCATTGGTATCTACTCGTTGTGCACAGATATAACAATTTTGACCGATATCGATTACCGATATTTTTCGTCTAATATCGCCGATACCGATAACCAGCTAACCTCTGAGCCACTACAGGGTGCAGGTGGTCAAACTTATCGGAATGACATTACATTTTATGTGGCTTTTTATATTCTGTGAAAGACGAAAGATTGAAAATACAGACCGGGACAGGTCAATCTGTGACCCCCAACTCAGCAAATTTTATCAATCGGGGACCCCAGGGCTTCTTCCCTTATTTCTTGACACTGAAAGCAGCAAACCTACTTCTAAAGCGGTGAATGAGCCAACGAAATCCCGCGTCATTCACTGCGCAATACTGGCTGATATTCCAGTGCAGTCGTCATTTTAGTAGTTACGTATCGGACGGCAATATCGGCCAAGATTGACACATCAGACCAATATCTTGATTTTTAACAGATATCGGCCAATACTGATATGTTAACCAATATATCGCACATCTCTAATACGTACAGTTGAGCCCAAACTGATGATGAGTACCTCATTAAGGTGGAGACCGGAAGGTGTTCACTGGGATGAGAGCCCTGGTTACACCCTTACAAAGACCCCCCATGAGGTCTGTCAGTGCTGGTCCCCTTCAGACACCCCCAGACAATGCTGATGAATCGCAGGCACTCCCCATTCCAGAGGGGTTCACTTGAGGAGCCCCGCGTGAGCGGCAGCCCAGAGCAGAGCAGAATGGGCCGTTTCATGATGCGGAACAGCAACTGCAGGTCAAAGGATGCAAGAGGGGAGGCGGCGGTGCAAGGCGGGGTTGCCCGCTGGGAGACACGCCCACCAGCAGGTGGAGCCGCGAAGAGGAACTGAGAGGGAACAGCTTCTGCACAGAGAAAGTGGAGCGTGTCCAAACGTTTGCCCCCCCCGCCAACCTGCTCCTGGATGCTCTTCATGTTGAAGCAGCACCGGCGTCCGTCCCTTTAGCTGCACCTCCTCCACCATCGCAAAGTGCGCCCCCCCCCCCCCCCCCCCCCCCC
>JAODJU010000079.1:2502765-2522077 GCA_026776725.1 Gnathonemus echidnorhynchus
GTTCCTGATTCCTTTAGCCCATTTTCCAAAATAATCCGATCAAAGAACCTGCAAGTTGTATTTCTCAGTTCGCGTTTTCTTCCCACATCGGCGTCTCAGACAAGAACGACGCTTCTGGAACCGAAACTAATCCTCCACAGCATGTCCTCGGTCCGAATCTGAGCAAATCCCAAACGGTCCAGCAGGGAGCGCTGTTGCCGCCGAGGCCCAGGGCCCCTTTGCGGGCTCCCTGTCTGCTGCCCGTCAGCCCGAGACCTGGGCATCTCACGTGGTGCCTGGGGACCGGCCGTGGAGATTACGGACGTCAGAATCGGGACGATGACAAACAGTTTTGCAGCGGCTAACAAATACCACAATTAGTTATAATATAACAGCAAAAGAGGAATACATCTGGTTATCCTTACATACAGCCGTAAGAACACAGTGCGGACAACGCTGTCTCAAGATGGAGCCAAATCTGTTAAATGCATGGAGTTACATAATCACATAAATTATATGACGTTTTTATACTACTGAAGGATCCCACATGTACACGATAAACATGGATATTAGCGGTTTGTGTGATTTATACACATGTACTCTTCCCTGTACACAGTGTGCTTAAGATTTATTACACTGGAGGGCATATGGTGCCCCCCCCCCCCCCCAGCCCGTGGGGACAAGGTGACGCCGGGGGCAGGCACAGCGGATGCAACTGCGACTCGATGCTGGCACTCTGGGAGAAGGACCCAGGAGCTAAAAATTCTGTGTGTCATTGGTGATCCTGCAGTTTCATAGATAAACATCCCTGAGACGCTGCCAGGACTAACTAGAGGACAATTAACCAGATGCCAAGTTACAGCCATCAACCTCAAAACAACAAGTCTAAGATGGTCTCCAGTGACAGAACTAAGATGGTCTCCAGTGACAGAACCACAACCACACTTCAGAATGCCAGCCATCGCGAAAAGAATTGGAGATTAACAGCTGTGTCATGAATTAGTATTAATTACGCTTCCCAGCATCTGAATCCAACTACTTCTTTAATGACTTCCCAATCGGGCCTGAAAAACGCAGAGGTATCATAACTCAAACCCCAGCTTGTAAGGTGATCACAGAGCAGCCCTGACCCATGTTCAACACCATCACGGAAATAAATCCAGGCTTCTTCATAGGCCCCAGTGTTTATGGGTAGATACTGTTCCTCACGCAACCAAAAATCAACGGATAAGCAATCAAATCTCCCTATTTCATCCCTTATGTCTCTTTATTGGTGGATATTATGCAATGGAGATTGGAAAGAGATCTAAGCCTAGTTCCCAGGTCCACACAAAGTACACACAAACATAAACAATCAGAGTTGTAATGTAGGCCTGCATGGTGTTTGAACAAGGGGTCCATTAACACTCAATTCAAACACTGAGCAAATACTGGCCAGATTCTTAGGAGCCGAGCGGGGACATTTTGCCCCCCTCTTTTTATAAGTGCGAGTTGACTGGCTCTCTGATCTCGATGGCAGGTACTTATTTAAACAAAGCCCTTCAATCAAGAGACATTTTCACCCATCGTGGTTCATCATGCTGAAGCAAAGCGATCGTCACGTGAACCACGGCGCTATGTCATGTTCTGTGACATCCGGTTGCAATCGGGATCTGAAAGAGAAGATTTAAGGCGCTGCGGGGAGCGAGGGATCAGAAGAATCAACCTGGCAAAATTGTTGTTTTTTTTTATCGGGCAAAGCACGCAGCACGACGATACCAGTCCCGGGGAAGCGATGATTAAAAAAACATGTGCTTGAAGGTCGAACAGCTGCACAACGGTACTACAAAGTGAAGCATGAAAAAGCAAAACCTACTGAAGCAGTAGGAAACCTGTGCTGTCTGCTTCTATATGGTGTCCTTAAAAAGTACCGCAGATCCTGACAGCTACAGCGCGTATTAAGACGGGCTGGACTGCGGGAGCCAAACGGACGAGTCACCGGTCATTGTGGGTCAAAAGCGAGCCGGTCCTCTACATGCTCAGAGCCTGAGCATCCTTATGTCACGCTAATGAACGTCTGCTGGAGTGACCCTCCTAACGTCGCTTTCCGGGGATCAGAACCCGTCATCATCCGAGGCTCCTTTCAGCAGGCATTCCTTCCTGCAGCCACCCCCCGCCCCGCGTATGCACAGACATCCTTTCTATACAAACATCACGTATTGCTCGCTGGACCCTTCCAGCATCTCTTAATGCTGCCCATCTCACGTATGAATGATCTCGCAACTGCGGCGATTACAAAAAAGCAGGAGACCCGTCTCTCCGGGCAGAACAGCCATGCAGCGAGGTGCGCAGCTCATGTCTCACCATAGATCATGGCCAAGCCGGTCTCATGCAGGAAGCGCACTCGTCTGTGCTTGAAGAGCCAGATAGTCAGAATGGTTAATGTCAGCAGTAAGATGAACGTCAGGAGATTCACGCTGTCCTGTCTGTGACTTTCCTCAGCCTCCTTCTCAGTGGCAAGTTCCTCCATAGCGCTGTCCTCGGCACTCATCTGGCAAGCCTGAGACAGCAAGTAAAGCAGAACGAGAGGAAAAGTCTTCGTCTGAAAAGCGGGGGTCCATTTCCACGGACTGCGGACCGGGTCCATGGTGCGAGGTGCCGCCAGCCGTTCGCCTGTTCTGCTCCTTGGCACTGCGTAGGGCACAAGCAAAACAATCCGGGGAGAAAAAGCCCCGGACTTGCAGCTCAGCCTTTTAAAGACACACTGCGCCGTTTGCTGGACTGGCTGAGCCGATAGGATGCAGTGCCCCTTTCGATAAAACACCAAATGACTACGCGTTTTACTAAGACACCATTTACAGCTGAAGGTGAGGAAGGGGAAACATATCTATTGTAGATCACTATTTTTTGCGACGCGTTCTTATGGGTCTGCGTGAAATAAGAGTATAGGACTCACTCTGGATTGATCAAATCTAAATTCTTAAGTAACCTACAAAATGCGCCAGTAGGGCGCATGACCTTACCAGCAAAAACGAAAGCTACGGCTGAAAATAAGCTACGCTCTTCTTTTCTATTGGACACAATATACCTATGATTATGGTCCGTTGCCACTTGCTTATCTTAAAAGTTTTAACAGTGTTGACTCAGAGACTTGCAGCCAAAAGGAATAGACGAGTATCAGGTTAAGTAGGGGACCTTAAAACCTGAATATCAAGTCAATAAAGTGCATAATTCTAAGCTTCCGGATCATTGGGCAAATGACGCATATGGATGCTTGGAATAAGTCCAATATAATGGGTGCTGTATGTAATGTTATATATTTTTTATGTATTGTTCAGTTAAATATCAGCGCAAGTACACCTGTAATTCTTATGAAACATTGCTCCTTATGTTCATTCATTTTCTAACTGCTCATCCAGTCAGGATTACCAAGCCCTGGAACCTGCATCCCTACGTGAGATATGCATTTATTTGTTTTGGTTGCTTTTCTCCTGCTGTGATTCATATACTCTCCCACTGGCTGGACACCAAGGCAGTTACAGTCCCAAAGCTACGACCATGCAGTTTGAGCAGGACCACACCAGCAGGTGTCGACAGAGGTGGTGACATTTAGCATTTGACCTGCATGCCATTTGTGCTAATTATTTGTTGAAGGGTTCCTTTATACTGTCCACATTTCTGGTCAGGGGCCTCTCAGCTCAGGCATCCTGAGTGTAATACAGGTTTCTTCTCAATAAAGTGTTTTCAGTCTAAATGGGCAGGTATGTTTGTGCTCCTCTAAGCTCAATTCTAAATTCCCAAAAAGTAGCATATCACACTGATCAATGTCAAACAGGAAACCCCAAAGCTCTTTGTTCATCATGGATTCTGCGCTCAGTTTCCTTTTCACGTCATCGCTGACACATCATGTGATATCTGAGTCTGTGACCCAGGAAGCCTCACTTTCGCCGTCCATAAAGACCTTTAGTTCAGATCCCCGGTCCTACTTGCTGACTCTGGATTTCCTCCCTCGAAAGGGTCATGAAACTGTCATCAAGAATCATCAGTGCAACTTCTGAACAGAACAATTACTTATAAAAACGGAATTCTTCATGTTTCAGACGTATATTTTCAGAGAAAATATCAATGCTATTTGCATTTTTTTCTGAATGGAAAAGAGGTCACATAGATTAATAAAGGTCACATGCTTCATTAGCAATAAATAAATGAAAAAATTGTGGTAATCTAACTATAACTATTTGGAATATTCTACAATTCATTTTCCAATTTTCCAGTACCTGATTTGCTTTGAGGTCGTTAGTAATCAATACATATTAAGAACATTTTCAGTATTGGCTTCAGAATGGAAATGGCAACACTGACGCTGCTAAGTATCTTAGATTGCAGTCAAACTAAAGTATCCACCATTCAGTGACATTTGAGGCAAACATCGATGCTTTCCTTCGTTGTGTTGATGAAATAGCAAGTAGTGAGTTTTCTTGGAGGGGAGCAGTGTGGTTGGATCACTCAAAAGCACGAATCTGATCATTTTAGGAAGATCATCCTAATGTAAATTTTGTTTCATGGTAATCCTAGCTCTAAAACAGACATCCTTTGATCTGTGGCTTAATGTTGTATGTGGATATTCACTTTTTAAGAGACCATATAAATTCACTGAAAATTAGGTTAAATGCTTGGGTTGTGCATTTTTGGAGAATCATCTTGCAATCAGACATGAAGATCCATGTAATTCCTCCGTGGGTAAATGCACATTATATCTGTTACGCTTTGCTTTGGCAAAATATGCACTTTGGTAAATGGTATTGAAGCGCGCCCTCTGGTGGTCAGTTTGAAACATTTGACCTTGTATTACGATTTTCAGGCTCCAGCAGCTCAAGGCCAGTTAAAAATTAGATGTTTCCAAAAAAGGAGTATTATATTAATTTAATGTTTAATCATATTTAGTAATATGTCCATTTGTTTAAGCAAAAAAGTGAGCTTTCTATCCCGTATTGTCCAGTCTGCTTACATGTATATAGACAGTAATTTATTATTTAAATTAAGATGGTTTTATGAAAAGTTCAAAACAATACAATATTCAGATATTTGTCTTGGACTGGAGTTTTGTGGGCATTTTCAATACAACATTCACATACATACCTTAATTTCACAGTGAGTCAAAAGCCTGACCTGAAATATGTGGCCTTTTGAGACATTGAATTGCGTCGCATCCACCAAATGCGTCAGTTTCCCCCACTAGTCATTTAGATGGTCTAAATTTAAAAAGTTATCTTGTCTGTCTAACACGTGGTCTGATAACCCCCAAAGCTGCTGATTTCATCGCAGTTCTGTGGTTCGGTTCAGTTCGCCCGCGCCTTGGCACAGCATTGATGAAGGACAATCCGCAGTGCAGTTTACAATCAAACAGGAACTTTATATTAAACTGAACTCAGACATACATGAAACAAACGGAACTACGACGGGTCAAAACAAAGACGGGTACACTATCAGAAAAAGGTTACATCCCTGTTACATTTTTGTTCCCCAAGGTACAAACGACAATAATATACCCCAATGGTAGAAAAATACTCCTTAGAGTTCATTTTGCACCTTGAAAGGTACATTAGCCTACTGCTTGAGAGTACAACCCCAGTAATTGTACTCTCAAAGGTTCAAATGGGTACTTTTTCTGGTAGTGTAGGTTAGCTTAAGGCTCATTTATGCTCAGCGTTAAAACATATACGGTTACGTATCTTCTGACCGTAATCTGCGTTCATTCATACCATACTCATGAACAGAGTACTTAAAATGTATTCTCACAACTACATTTTCAAAGCATTTGACACTACAAATGTTTGAGCAGTATGATTATTTATTATTTTCACCTTACTTACATGGTAACTACCCTTCTTCAGCTGCATTTTCCACCGTCGATGACGTACGTAATTCCCGGAGATAAGCTTCTAACCACAGCTGGACGTACACAACTTAATGACAGTGTTTGCCAATGTTCGTTCAAATTATGGTTTTGGGAAACACCCGTGTGGTTCATAATATGTAAGTTAGCAACATAGTTACTTCCATAGTGCGAACTGAGGTTTCGGGAAACACGTGCATTGCACCTGCAGAGTTCCAACTAGGCTTTTGGGAAACGCACCCCGGAGCAGTGCCACCAGAAACATTGGGGTGTAGCCAGTAATTCAAGCGAAACACTATTATAACATAGCATACAGTATACTATATGTAACATATTACAATAAATAATATATATTACAATATAGGTGTTTATCGAGAAAATTATGCTGTTCGCACAATGTATTATCAGGAGTGCACAAGAAATGATATTGTGTGTACTGCACAATCAGGGTATTGAGCACTCTGCTGCATTCTTGTTAACCTGCGAAATTTCCCTCATATTCAGACGGTTTCTAATCAGATTCATGATGTCAAGAACATGGACAGCGATGTACACGGATCAGCACGTGCAATTCACTAAAAATCAGGTTCCCCGATCGAGTGTCCATTCATGGCACGAAGGGTGTAATAACTGGTCTAATAACTCTAAAACAATGAGACTACAAGTCCATGAGCAACTGTCTATAACGCTGCCTCCGCTTTTGCCTTTCTTAAGTACATCCTTAAGAATTCTTCCAACGTAGCCATCTTTGTCAGAAACTTCTGACTGTGCTGCCCTCTAGTGGATGTGGTGATTAACATCTATGTCAACCTAAACTTCCTAAAGGATGCTTGGAAGTACATGACAGTTGTCATGACCTGCTCGTATGATCCACGTGTGTGCCACGCCCCCCTCATTACCTCGTGTTAATCCCTGATTGTCATCACCTATTTCCTGTTTCTTTTGCCTTGTCCTGTGTATATTAGCCCGCGTCTCCCTCGGTTTCCGAGATCCGTCATTAATGTGTGTTGATGTCTGCCCAGTCCGTGCCATTAAAACCCCGTTTGCCTACACTTCCGGGTTTGACTCGCCTCTTTCCCCCGTGTGCCGGCGCTCGATCGCAACAACAGTGACGTTTACCTTGTTCAAAACTGAATATTTTTTTTAGTATGCGGTATTGCAAACTTTGGTCTGCTGGCTGATGTGAGGTTTTCAATTCAAGACAAGTCTGCACACACATTTACATTAATGTAACAAATGTACTACCTTGTACAACTACCCCAGTGCTTTTGATGTAGCTAAGGTTTATAATGGAATAATATAGATTTGCAGTAATATTTATTACGTTAGAGTCAGAAAGCCCACCCTTTGCATCTATAACAGCTTCAACTCTTCTGGGAAGGCTGTCCACAAGGTTAAGGAGTGGGAATTTTTTACCATTCTTCCAGGAGAGCATTTGTGAGGTTAGGCACTGATGTTGGATGAGAAGGCCTGGCTCACAGTCTCCGCTCTAATTCATCCCAAAGGTGGTCTATGTGGTTGAGGTCAGGGCTCTGTGCAAGCCAGTCAAGTTCCTCCACACCTTTCGGACCTTACTTTGTGCACTGGTGCGCAGTCATGTTGGAACAGGAAGGGGCCATCCCCAAACTGTTCCCACAAAGTTGGGAGCATGAAATTGTCCAAAATGGCTTAGAATGCTGCAGCATTAAGATTTCCCTTCACTGGAACTAAGGGGCCAAGCCCAACTCCTGAAAAACAACCCCACATAATCCCCCCTCCACCAAACTTTATACTAGGCACAATGCAATCGGGTAAGTATCATTCTCCTGGCAACTGTCAAACCCAGACTTGTCCATCGGATTCCCAGACAGAGAAGCGTGATTCGTCACTCCAGTGAACATATCTCCACTGCTCTAGAGTCCAATGGCGGAATGCTTTACATAGTTTACACCACTGCATCTGAAGCTTTGCATTGCACTTGGTGATGTAAGGCTTGGATACAGCTGTTCAGCGATGGAAACCAATTCCATGAAGTTCTCTACACACTGTTCTTTAGCTAATCTGAAGGCCACACAAAGTTTGGAGCTCTGTAGCTATTGACATATTGTATATTCACAAATTACTAGGACTATTCAATTCAAATTATTAATTCAAATTATTTATATAGCGCATTTTCACAATATTGGGACATTCACAATAACCAGACACTCAGGAATAGCCGGGGAGTGTCATAACTTTAAGTTACAGGCACGCACACACGCAACAAAAACAGTCTGGGATACCTATATTTAAGCCTTTAATGTGCATTTAAAAAAATCGATTCGGTATTTCCCAACTACGTTGTAAAACATGCTACATCGTAAAAATTTGCATTTCAATGTTGGGATGCCCCATGTTTCAGTCATTCGGCGTTCCGGCGCCTCGCTGTTACTAGGCAACGAGCCGCGAAGCGCCGATTGGCTGCTGGGAAGGACGAGGAAATGGGAAGCGCTCAGGTGGGCGGTGGCGTCGCACAGGCGTACGCGGAGGAGGACGACCTCGGCGTCGTCGTCCACATAACTCACCGGATCGTGCTGCTTGACGGGGGCGGAAAATGGGCTGCTGCTATTCCAAACAATCCAAAAGGAAGTCGGCTCGAAAAGAGCCGGCGGCCGAGAGCAGCACCAGCAACAATAACGCGACGGGCGACGGCACCGGAGAGGCACCGAAGCAGTACAGCTGGGACAAGCGTGACAAGGTACGTGGCTGCTGCGGGAATAGCTGCTTATCTCCACCTGGATTGTAAAGGGAAGCAAAGCGAGGCGCTGATCTCCCACTTGCGTTTCCTATTATGCAGCGGGATTTCTTGCATAGATCTCTTTGTTGTGAGCGTCTTTAACAGGTGATGGTTCTCGCGGACACTGGGTGTTTCTGTCATGCGTTAGATGTTACATTTGCATCATTTCCTTTCGTGGTGCATTAGGCCCGCCGATCGCAGTGCGTGTGAAGTTCGTTTACCTTTGCCTACTTATTCCAGAGCTGTTACAGTGAAACAGACGGTGTCATGTCTCCTCTAGAGCTCATTAGGGGATTTATCACAGCACATGGTTAGTCACATTTACCGCAACGTGACGGATTACGCGTTAAACAACGGGATTTTGCCGTGTTTCTTTTTTGTAAATATCATTTGTTCTGTAGGTTTTAATCTCTTTATTATAACATTTTTCGGGAATTTCTTAATATACTTTGTGCTGTGTCCTCCTTAAGGTGTGATTGTTTTGGAATTTCTGTTTTTTCCCCCATCTTGTCTATCAAACACTCAGTTTCTAAATCTCCTTGTAGGTTATGAAACGTTGATTTTTGAGCATCCCATCTCCCTATCACAGGTGGACCCTAAGGACTACATGCTGGTGGGGGTGAAGGATTCCACAGTGGGACGCCTGCCTGGCACGCTGAACGGTCAGCAGTTCGTCATCCAGGACTGCGAGAACTGCAACATCTTTGTCCTCGACCACTCGGCCGCCGTCACCGTGGACGACTGCACGAACTGCCGCCTGGTGCTGGGCCCAGTGAAGGGCAGCGTGTTCCTGCGTGACTGCAGGGACGTCTGGTGCGTGGTGGCCTGCCAGCAGTTCCGAACACGCGACTGCAAGAAGATGGACGTCTTCCTGTGCTGCGCCACCCAGCCCATCATCGAGTCTTCCACTGGCATGAAGTTTGGCTGCTTCCAGTACTATTACCCCGAGCTGGCCTTCCACTTCAAGGATGCTGGCCTCAGCATCTTCAACAACAACTGGAGCAACATCCACGACTTCACGCCCGTCTCTGGGGAGACCAACTGGAGCCTCTTGCCCGAAGACGCCATGGTCCTTGACTACGTGCCAGCGCCAGATGCCGATTCGGAGTTCCGGTCTGTAAGGGTCTCCAGCGATGCCAGTAAGAGCATCGTACCCCTGACGCATGGGGCAAGACGAAAGGGGAGTGAGGAGTCCTGCCTGTTCATGTTCTTCGCCGGGGATTACACCATCGCCAACGCGCGCAAGCTCATCGACGAGGTGAGACCGGGCCGCCTCCGATGCCACCATCACCCGCTTCGGGGTTTATCTGTGTGTTGCTCCTTCGGTCTAATTGCTGCAGCTGAAGATTTAATTTTAGTCATGCAGTGCAGGTCCATGGTTTGCACTGGAATTCCACTGTCAGCATTATGTTCAGGGTGCAGTGTTGAACTTCCAGCCGTTTGGATGTTGGGTGTTGGTCACAGGTTCCTGCAGATTTTTACATGAACAGCTGAGGTATACGTACATACATGCATGCATGCATACATACACACAATCATACACACACACATACATACATGCATGCATACATACACACATTCATACACACATACATGCATACTTACAGACATGTGTATCCATGTTAACACCAAACAGATGTTTTCTGCTGAACTTCCTTTGTTAAACATTGTATTCTAGATTGGAAGTGCATTAAGCGATTCTCAAGCTCTGGATTCCGAATTATGTCTTTTTTGGGATTTGGTATCTTTTCCCCCTGTCATTCCAAACAAACATCTACTTTGTATTTACAGGCGCATACAGTCCAGGACACTCCTGTGTGTAAAAGGGAAGGACTCAGACTGATTCGTATTCTGCTCTAATACTAGATGCTAGAGTTTCAGTGCTTCCCAGTACCAATGATTCATTCCCAAATAGTCCAGACAGTCTGCTCCACTTTTTGTGATTTGTTTGTTTCTTTTTTATTTTATGGGTTATTTTACTGTATTATGTTTTCTAATTTTAAACATTACCAATAATGAATACACTGACAGCCACATTACGGCACGGGCAGTTGCGGTTGCCTCAGCAGATCAAATCTGCAGCTACGGGCACATTACTTGGTTTCCTGTTACTATGGAAACGCGGTCTGCTGTGGAGGGCCTCGCATATGTTGCAGTGAAATCGGCTGCATTCCCGCCAGATTTCACAGGGAGGGCAAACTCGATGTAGTACTACTCTCTGCTGTTTAATGAACAGAGATCAGTTTGTGTATCACTATTTCTGCTGGATTTTTATTTTTTATTTCCTACCATGTTACAGGTAACTGAAAGGAGCTTTGTTCTGATCCAAACCAAGGAAGTCTCGATGCGTCCTGAAGATGTCAGCAGAGTATTCCAGAACAGCGCAGAAGGTCTCGTGGAGCTGATAACCAAAGGTTTGTTCACTGAAATGTTGTTCTTTAACAATTCAGTTCCAGTAAATGGCCATACCACCATTAGTCAAGTTAGATCTGATAACTAAAAAAAACTAGGAAGCTCAGAAAGACTCTGAAAAGAATGAAATTTCATGCACTTCAGTAGGTTGGAACACTGTGCCTGAGATCGCAAGGTCACCAGTTCAAATTCCAGGGTCAGCAGAGTTCACTGATGGGCCCTTGAGCAGGATGAGATGAATTTTATTAATGCCACCAAGGGAAATTTCCGTGTTGCCGCAGCAGTTATAGGGAGGGTCAGACAATACACAAAAAATAAGAGCACAGTATGAAGGAACATAAATGCAATGTATTGTATACAGACAATATTAGCAGCCATAGTCTATGACCTGTGATTGTATTATGCAAAGTGACGAGTGCCAGATGTGTAAACAAATGCCGTGAGGTTAAGTGCTAAGTCCTTAATTAACCTCCAATTTCCTTCAGGAAAAAAATTATCACTTTGGATAAAAACAGGTTAAATAAATAAAATGTGGGCAAAGACAGTGAATGTGCAGCACTGTTGCAGATGTAGGTGGCAGGTCTACTGGTGCCTTTCAGGTGTGTCACCTGTCATGGTCCCCCTCCCCCCAGGTCCGGTTGTCGCTCTGGAGTTGAATGGAGATGGGGTGGTTGAGGCCTGCCAGGCCATCGCCAAGGAGGTGTTCAGCGGAACCAAGGTAGAGCATGTGACCATGCCCACCTGATCCTGTCCACTTCACGTCCCACCGCACGATGGACCTGACCTATGGTTCTCTTGGTGTCTTTGGTTGGTGCATATTGGCCGACGTCCTCTCTCTCTCCCACAGGTGTTTGTTTCGGAAAGCAAAACTACATCTTCGAGGGACGTGGACAACTTCTTCAACTTCGCTGACATGCAGATGAGCCTGTGAAGCTGTGTTCGGGCCAACAGGAGATAAAAATGCATGAATATGTTTTTGTTTGTTCAGTCTGCAGTATTGTGTTTCAGTTCATGCCATCAGTGAACTTAAGATTTACGTTAAAGGTTTTTACAACAGTCATGCAGTCACAAACATACAATACAACTTTTATAAAGAAAAGTTTTTTTTTTCTATTGATGAATGTATTTTAATAATTATTTGTTGTCCATATTTCTTTTATAAATATATAGTGTATTTTTATGTGAAAATACTTACTTTTTAATGGTCACTGTTAAATGACTTTTTAAATATTAAGGGAAGATGCTCCACTTCAATGTGAATTCACATATACAAGAAGGCAGTTTTTAAATGGTTTTTTGTTCACAGAAAAAAATGCTGTACATTTTTAATGATAATGTACTGTTTTAGTTATATACCATGTGTGTTAAATGTGTGTTTCCTTTATATTTGTATAGTTTTCATAAATAGAGATTGTGTTTTAAAAGGGCTCTTCACATATATGGATTTACAGCCCTAAATATAAAAAGATTTTATACTTCAGACACTTTTATTGAGGATCTAGATTCTGTATTTTCTCTGGAAATGACTGGGGCCATTTGTTATATAATTTGATCTTTTTTATATTCCACGTTTGTTTTCAGAATTGTAGTATAATCGCCATCACATTTTCCTAATCAAATTATGGTAATATGTATGTTTTTACTTTATTTTAAGGAACATCTTTAAACATTTTCTAAGATGTGATTGTTAAAGAAATGGGTACTGTTTTATTGGTATATTAAATAGAAATTACCACAATCACTATAGATTTTTTGCATTTTAACAATTCATATTTGTGCACACCTTAGTGTAGATTATGATGAAAATAAAGTATTTTGTCAGACGTACAAATTTTACCTGCCTATGTTTTTCGAACCATAAAATGGGTCTAGGTCTAATCGATGCTGATTCTCATGCAGACATAGTGTGTTCATTTTCAGCAGGGATGGTGCCAGATACCTGTAATGTGAAAAGAGCAATATTGGGTGCCATGTTTGCAGTATCTGGGCAGGCTTGGGTTTGGACTAGTCAGTGAAATTATCACAGAGCTGGAAACTAATAAACTGGAGGGAGAATCTGAAAACAAACACCAGTACTGCCAATCATAATATGCATTATTTTATTAATTTAAATTTCTGTTAGCCAAAGGTTGGGTTATGAACAGGTTGTAACTGAGACAGGTGTTTTATTGATAACCATGTTTGCTGTGTTGTTATGGGCCCAATGTAAAAATTTTATGCTAAAATGTTTCGTGGGTGGGGGTCATAATCATTTAAAAAAATCTTTAGTTTGCCCATTGGAGGTGCTGGCTCAGAAAAAGTTGGTGACGTGACATGTTCATTAATAAGGCTTTTAAATAAAGTTTATTGAAACGAGCTCCAGCAGGCGGAAGGAGCCAAACAGTGGTGACGGAGTGGAGTTTAGGACCCGGCGGCACTGGCAGTACAATAGAGCTGTTGTGCTGTGGTGGATGGAGAGGTTGCAACGCTGGGAAATGCAGAGTGGCATGTAAGGGGGTAAATAAGGGGGGAACGCTCACAGTTTTGCGCCGATTAACACAAGTTGGGGGGAGGGAAAAAAGAAGAGTGGATAGTTTCCTTACGCCGGGGCAGCATGGTCCCCCGCCTGCTGTTGCTGCTGCTATCGGATCATTTCGGGTGTAAGGTAAGGTCGCTGCATGAACAATACTGCCCGTGTGCTCAGGCGGCTCTGAAACACCCACAGCCCGATCGGTACAGCAGGCCAGCGGAGCCTCCCCACCTCTGCCCCACGCTCCAGGCGGACATTTCCTGACAGCGCGGGAGGTGCCCATCGTGGGCGAGCGGCGATCGAGCCGGGCTGCCGAGTTCCGAGCGACTCCTTTCGCCTTTAATGTCAGCGGCAGTGGCGCCTTTTTTCATTTCAGCCGTCGCCGAGCCACGCCGAAGCGACCTGTGCCGACTGGCGCGCATCCGATCCGATCCGTGTCGCGAGGCGCCGCTTCGCGACGTGTCGCGGGTCCCGAGTTTGGCGCCAAGGCGGCGACGGGTCGCGGGGACATCAGAGATGACTGGACGCCGTTTATACCCGCATTTCGCCAGCCAGAGTGACAAACAGCAGTGACTGGTTTTTATACCCGCGACGGGCATCTGCAGCCTGGCCATGTGTGGATGGCATCGGAAAGGTCCGAAATTACCGCATTATATAAGGCTGCTGCGTCCCGAAATAGTCCAGCTTGTCCGGCTGGTGATTTCCTGTTGTGTTTCAACGTGCAATCCACTCTCCTTCATCTGTTAAAGAATTTTTCTTTTTCTTTCATTATTTCTAAATTTCTGAACGTATTTCTCGTATCTATCTGTTGCTTTCGTTTGAATCTCGAATGCAGTGTGTCATATTACACACGGGAAAAATTTATGGAGGAAAAAATATTGCTTTTGTCGGACTAACGCAACAGTCTGAAGCAAATGAAAAGACAAGGTCCATTCTGGCAAAGTTTAAAGAATTGAGGCTGTCCTCATGTGCAGAGGGTCTTTTGTTGAAGACCCATGTCCCATTTGACTACTGGATTAGTGGGTTGGAATTTAGGAATTCCTCCTTCTGAATATGGGTCTCCCCTCCCCCAAGACCTTTAGTCCTGCTGGGGAGTCCCTGCATGGGAAGTGCAACTCATTTTACTTAAAAAATTCTATTAATGGGGAAAATAAGTGTATGCACATTTCGATAATTCCATTTTTGGCTCAGATATGTAGTGAGGTATTAACCTGCTGTTAGTTAAGTCTCACTTTGTTAGAGCCTCCCATTGCGAACAGTTTCCGGTCGTACTCTAAGGACACTCCGTCCTGATATTTTAACTAGCCTACAAAATTCCTGGGAGTTTGGTGGTCTGACTTAAGGGGTCTCCTGTTGTCCTAGCGGAAAGCTGAGTCGGCCCTGCTTCGCACAGCAGGGTGATAAAGACCAAAGAACCTCCAGTGTCAACTTGCGGTCCACAAACGTTTGCCCACCTGGTCGGCGAGTGGTTTTGACATGGGAACTCTGGTCTTGAACTGACAAAGTCACACCGAATACTATCTTTACGGTGATATTTTGTAGCGGGACCTGTAATGAAATTCCCCCCAAATTTTTACCCGGCATGCTGTCCTCGCCTGACCTCGAGGATTGAACTGGCAAACCCCCGGCCAGATGACAGGCCCCGCCCCCCCACCTGTGTTTTCTCATCTAACGGAAATCTCAGTGTTTACAGCCAGTTCCTTGCGTGTCTGCCCCCCCCCCCCCAGCCGTGCTCCCGCCCCCATCTGGCACTGAACCCTGTGCTTCGGTTGTGCCGGCTCTGCTTTCCAAGGAACTCCACGATGTGCTCCAGGGTTAGCGCGTAAATCTTTACGAGCCGCACAGCGCTCCTTAAATCGCACTGAGGGGAGCTTTTGGGGAACTGGGGTAGCTGTTTGCTGGTTACTTTTTTGCCTTGTATACTCTGATCCCCTTTTGGGGGGAGGGGGTGGTGTTGTTTGAAATATTGTTAGCATCAAACAGTAGCGCTGGCCGGTTGTGTCCGGGGTACCTGCACTTCATGAGGTTAAGTCAGGCTGCTTTATTTGCATTTTAATACTCCTTGTTGGCAGTTTGTTCCACTTCTGACGTCGGCTGGAATTTTCAGTGCTGATCAGAAAACTCACGCACATTATCCATGTGTTTTTTAGACGTGTATCTTTTGTCTGCATGGTCCGTAAACTAGACAGATGGAAGAATAAGATTATGTGTATCTTTCTCCATCTTGTTTTCATATATATATACCCTTGTGTCATTTAATTTGCTTTCATTGTGTCCACCATCATGGCGGTGCCGTTACGGATGCCCCGCAGGTGTTCTACCCGCTTCCGGAGTTGTGTGACTGCCCCCCAGTGGCCAGTTCTGGCACGCCGCCCCAGGCTGTGACTGCTGCACTTCTGCTCCATCCCATTTGAAGTCTCTCCATCACTCTTGAAGTTCCTGTCATCCACATGCAAGGATACAACAGAACTCGCCGTCAACAAATAGGATTCACTGGCATTGAACGTCTGCTGGGTATTTCAGGGGTATTTGAGTTGGGTATTTAAGTCTTCTGGATGTTCACGGCTCTTTATTTAATCCTATGAAGACCTTTCAGATTGCAGCTTTAATTCCGCTTGAATCTGTTGGGTTGTAGCAGCCATCAGTTACGGTCCCTCCCACCCCGTTATGGAGCGCCGCGCCTTGCTTTCTCTTCTTCCTTTGTCCCGTTCTCCTCACTGTAGCTTGACGGCACTTTTCCTGGCTTGTGTGTGGTGCTTCCCGGGTTAAATTAAAACGGACGCCCTGGTACCATTGCCGCTGAGGTCTTGGGGTTCTGCCACACACTTTGCCTTTTATATCACTCTTAGGAGCCAGTAGAACAGTTTGTCTGCATCAGGTTGTGTGTTTTATTACAATTAAATGAGTTGAATGTTAGCAGTATTCCAGTAGATGCGTTCCATGGCTGATGATCACTAGTGTTCGTTGTAGACGAGCTTTGGAGGCGGGTCAACTCTCTCCCAGCATATAATTGTTACACAGACTGTTAATCTCTTTGTTAGCCCCCCCCCACCCAATGTTTCCTTGCCTCGTATTTGTGGATTTCCCTGCTCTGGGAGCTTTTCACTGGCAAGAACCCCATATTTTTGTTGTATCCATCATATTTTTAGTGAGAAACTGGAACACCCGTGCTGAATTTTCAAGAAGCTGGTTGTCTTCTGCTGCCCTCCAGACTAAATAATTCATGAGCTTTTAAAATTAACCGATGGGGTGGAACTGGGTCACAGTTAGATTATTCTTCATAACGTTTGTAAGAATGCGGTCTCCCTGTGAGATTCCTTTTACTGTGCTTGGTAATGCCCTGATAAGTGAGATGAGGTAAAAGACAACGATACCTCTGGACAAAGTTTTATCAAATCGGGGATTTTAGAAGCCCTTTGTAACCTCTGAAGTTTCTGGTGAATTACCAGAAGTGTGGACACCAAGATGGAGTTCCTCCGCCTGCTATGCGGTCTTTCTTGTTCTTGCACAGTGCTGACTTCTCTGTGTAGGCCAGTCATAGCAGCGTGATTGCATGTTTTTTTTTTAAAAACTTCTCTGTCGATTGGGGAGAATTCTCATGCCTCTGTCAGACAGGGTGCCTTATTGTCCCAGGGCACTGCGCTGTTAGAATTCCTCACGTTTGGAGGTAGCCAGCTT
Source organism: Gnathonemus echidnorhynchus (assembly GCA_026776725.1). NCBI lineage: Eukaryota > Metazoa > Chordata > Actinopteri > Osteoglossiformes > Mormyridae > Gnathonemus > Gnathonemus echidnorhynchus. The sequence goes on from JAODJU010000079.1 coordinate 2,519,974, forward strand.
CCTGTATAACCAGGCCCCAAGACACATTAATCTTAGCTGGGCACGTTCAGCACGTGAAGGCAGCTGACCAGCAGGAGGCGATGTATGGATCAAAGTGTCCTTCCCCACTTGTCCTTCAGAGCATTTTAAGGTTGATGTTTGAGGACTGAGCTGCATGATAACGTGTGTAATGGATATTTTTGACATATGGATTAGTTCCACTATCAAGAATTTTCTCCTAAATCACGATCAGCGATTTCTACTTGGGTGGTGGTCGTTTTATGTGTTTGATACAAAAAATTTAATATAGAGTCTTTTCCATTGCAGTTTGAAAAATCAAAAGGTTGGTTCGGTTCACTGTCCCTGTGTGCAACGCAGTTGTCTGAACGAACGTGTATCGTTTCCAGATGGTAACATGACTGCGTCCTTTTGTGCTGCAGGAAGCTCGACTGGTCTGTGAGGATGCAGTGACACTGCGACACAGTGAGGACGGTCTACATAGTAAATGTGTTTTGAGAGCCCTGAGCATGTTTAGCTCTCTGGGGGGAGGGTTCCTGCATGGTGGTTGTGGCGGTTGATGGGGGCCCTTGATTCTCTTCCGAAAGCAGGAAGCAGAACAAGAAGGTTCTGTGTGTGGGTCAGGGGACAGAGTTTTAAGAGTGGCTATGGGTTTGGGTCTTCTGTGCTGAAAATATAGGGTTTGTGTTTCTGGAGAGCAGATGGGACCTTCGGATGGGGATGTTCTACCACAATTCTGTGATGCAGAGTACAGCGGCATACAGATGTCCTGTTTGAGTAGCACCAAATGATGGCCAAAAACGACCACCCATCACATGCCGTCGTGGAACCATCATGCATGTTTTCTACTTAGAGCCACCATGCCGGTGTCTGTATTTCAGGGTGCCTGTAGGGGGAGCCGTTAATGTTTACATGGGTCTGCGGCTGCGACGTGTCCCTTGTTAGCCAGATATACAGCATCAGATGAATGAGGCTTTTAAATACATTTGGGGTGGGATTACTGGCCACTGTCAGTCTCGCCAGCTTTTGTTTCCTATTGGCTTAAACTAAAAAATGATTGACAGCCTGCAGTAATCCCGCCCACCAAGCCATGTGCCCTCCAACACTGGGCCCTAGTGTTAATCTGTTACTCTGCAGGAATGTGAGGTGGATTTTTTGGGGATGTTTTCACAGCAGCCTAGTATGTTGCCCCCCCCCCAGTCCTGGCCACCCCTACCCCCATGGGACGTTTACAGCCAATGAGCTCCTGGAAGGGGATGCCCACGTCACCCTGACTGTCTTCTCACGTCTCCTCCCCACCCCAGGACACGTCAGGATGAAACGCCAGCGGTCGTCGAGCAGTAGCGACAGCTCTGACAATGAGAGTGAGTACAGCAATCGCCCCTCCCCCAACTCACACACACACACACACCCCTGCCCAGGGCATGTTCAGCGTGTTCAGACTTACCAGCCCCCCCCCCCGCCAAGAGTGTGTGGTTCACCCCGACACAATGGGACGCCTTGTACCGACTCATGCCAGCCCAGAAGTTTACTAATTTTTCCCCTTGTAGCAGTGCTTTAAGAGGAAGGACTGGTATTTATGTGTCTGGGCTTTTTTCAGTATAGCCTCCGCCCCCAAGATGCCACACATACACTCGCACAGAAAGACAGCCTCCCTCATATCTGTTCAATCTTCTGACGGGGGTGTGTCAGCCTTTCCAGAATGCACTGCCCATCAGAGTCAGTGTGGCAATCTGCATATCGCAAAGCAGAGGCCCTCCGCTTGCTGCGGTCTGTCCTCCTCTGCGCCTCCCTGCTGGAGCCTGTCCGCTCTCTGTCATTAGTCTCTCCTTTGTACCTCCTCCTGGAGTTCCCAGGGACGTGCTGTCCTCTCATCTCCACGGCGGTGAGGCTCGCATGCTCGCAGCCGACGCCCCGTGGGTATGACGGCTACAGCTTCTCACCTGTGCTCCCCGATCACCATGCAGGTCCGTCCACCTCCTTCTACTCCTCCAACAAGTATGGCAGCAAACTGGGGACCCCGGTGTCAGAGCCGAAGAAACCGGCAGAGGTGGGAGCACGTGTCCTGGGTGTTGCTGTGTGCCTGCGATAGGCGGAGGGAGGGGGT
>JAODJU010000079.1:2522177-2533503 GCA_026776725.1 Gnathonemus echidnorhynchus
GGGGGGGGGGGGGGGGGGGGGGGGGGGGGGGGAGCAGGACCCTTTAATTGAGGAGCAGGACCCTTTAATTGCAGGCTTGTTGATGTTAATTGCAGACTGGATTTTGGTGCTTTTAACCGTTGACTGCGCCACAAGCATTATGGGTAAAAAGCGTCTGCTGACCTAGTAAATGACAGTTGCAGTTAATGGCTTTGACTGTATTAGTAAATTACGGTATTGAAAAATAATGGTATTGACTTCTCACCTGGCACGCAGGTGTTCAGGAAGGACCTGATCAGCGCCATGAAGCTTCCGGACTCCCACCACATCCCCCCAGATGACTATTACTTGGTAGCAGACCCCTGGAGACAGGAATGGGAGAAGGGGGTGCAGGTGTTGGCCAGCCCTGACTCGATCCCGCAGCCGTCCATCAGGTGCGCGTTGGTGGTGACCCCCGCCTGTGCCTTCTGAGAGACCTTCTGAATGAATTCCGTATATCTTTAGCAGACTTGCTTCAGCAGAATATTTGGGTTAATTAGGACAGTCATGATGATACAGATTATAATTAGAAAATGGATCGCTCATTATTGAAGGCCATGAATTGTTAAGCGGCTCGGCTGGAGCGAAAGGGGCCGGTTTGATTTGCTGGGTCCGTTTGACTTTTGACCTCGTGGTTCATGGAGGATGGTAGAGATTAACAGTCATGTCTCTGTGGCCCGTGGACTCAGGGTCGTCGCGGAGAGGCCCAAAGAGACCCTCTTCTCCAGACCAAGGAAGTACATCCAGTCCCAGAACCAGGATCCACCTGAGACAGGCTATGTCAACATCCTGGACCTGGCAGAAGCTGTGTGCCGCTATGACCTGGATGACATGGACCTGAGCTGGCTGCAGGAGCTCAACACAGATCTGGAGATGATGGGTGAGGAAGCTAGCGGCGGCGGCTAACGGTGGGGTGGTCCTTTGCGGGGAAGGCTTGCGGAATGACGTGTCTGTGCTTTCCGGCCAGGCGAGCTCACCGTGGACGAGCTGACCATGGAGCGTGTCCTGGAGGCTCTGGAGAGGCGGTGCCAGGACAGCATGAACCACGCCATCGAGACTGAGGAGGGGCTGGGCATCGAGTACGATGAGGACGTCATCTGCGACGTGTGCCGCTCGCCGGACAGCGAGGAGGGCAACGACATGGTCTTCTGCGACAAGTGCAACATCTGCGTGCATCAGGCAAGGAGGGCGAGTCTCTCATCATGCAACGCAGCTGCACTCTTTGTTTCTTGAGAACCGTTCTCCTCCCAAACGAATCTCTTTTAGGTTCTTCGATGACACCTAGTGGTGTAAGGTTGAGATGTGCAGTCGCTGGTGTTTTAGTGTTGTGGTTGGGAGCTCGCGCAGGAAATGCGTCGCAGGCTGGCTGCTGCTGCCCATGGCTTCTGGTTCTTCTGGGCTCTGTCCCCAAGAGTCCCACCCTTACATGGACCCGCTGTGTCGCAGGCCTGCTACGGCATCTTGAAGGTCCCAGACGGGTGCTGGCTCTGCCGGACTTGCGTCCTGGGCATCGACCCGCAGTGTGTGCTGTGTCCCAAGAAGGGCGGCGCCATGAAGGCCACACGGGCCAGCACCAGGTGGGCCCACGTCAGCTGTGCCCTCTGGATCCCCGAGGTACGGGAAGCGCGGTCGGGCTCAGGAGGCGGCCTGCTGCCGTTACACCCCGTCGGCATGGCGATGCGCTGACGAGCCCGCTGCCTTTCTGCAGGTGAGCATCGCCTGTCCGGAGAGGATGGAGCCCATCACCAAAGTGTCCCACATCCCCCCCAGCCGCTGGGCACTGGTGTGCAGCCTCTGCAAGCTGAAGACGGGGGCGTGCATCCAGGTGAGTGCCATCTCCGGCCGGGTGCGGGGGGGGGGAGCTCATGATAGGGGTGTGGAAGTGCTGTGAGCATTATGGGAGCTGCATACTTCAAACGGCGTGCAAATGGAAAGAGATCGAACACGTCAGAGAGAACAATCTGTCACATACTTGAAATGAGGCCGCCCCCTTGTTCCGTGTCACGCCAGAACCCTAGAGGGTGCGAATGTTTTCAGTGCAACAGACCCACAAATAGAACGCAAATGAATGAATTTTGGCGAGTGCCTGAGTCATTTTAATAAACATGACAGCTCTTTTGAAACGGAAGCTGCCCTCTTTATGAACCGCAGCTATCGGTTCGATACTATCGGTGGCACAGACAGGGAAGCCAACAGGTTACACGACTCTTGTTTACACACGAACGGAACCCATGCATTCCATGACGACCATTATACGGTTACGACATTTACTATTCGCAACATGGATGCACATTAATTTGCACTATTTACAGATATGCAGGTTGTGGTGTGAAGCATGCAGGTAACTCCACCAACCGCGTCGCGTGGCTTCACATCCTGCCGGCCAATCGTGGACAGTGGGTGGGACCAGAACAGATTTTTGCTTCAGGGACCCTGCGCAGGCCGTGCACTGAAACGGTGATCACTGTTCAAGCAGCATCGCATTAAGCCAATGAATGTAAAAATAAATGCTATGCAGCTGCATTCCCGGCAGTGCTGCGCGCAGTAAGATAGTTGCTGCAGGAAAGTCCTGTACGGCCAGAAGCCCCATGTCGGCTCTGTGAGCCCGTAGCCCCTGCCGGTGATGGGGACAGTCTGTATTGGGGGTGACTTTGGGGTCTATTGCTTGGTATTCTGTCAGCTGGTGGCCCTCTAGGGGCAAGTCAAGGAAAAGACACCCATAACGCTGACCCCCCTGCCCTGACTCGCTCGTCCCCACAGTGCTCTGTGAAGAGCTGCATCATTCCGTTCCACGTCACCTGCGCCTTCGAGCACAGCCTGGAGATGAAGACCATCTTGGACGAGGGTGATGAGGTCAAATTCAAGTCCTACTGCCTGAAGCACAGCAAGCCCAAGGCAGTGGGGGAGGGGGGCCTCAGTCCGGTCCAGCAGAAGCCCTTCACGGGGACGGAGAAGCTGGGCCTGCGAGCCCGCAAGCTGCGTGAGCTGGAGGAGGAGTTCTACACACTGGTGCGTCCTGGGGACCTGGCCCGGGACATGGCGCTGTCCCCGCACCTCCTGGACTTCATCTTCCAGTACTGGAAGCTTAAACGCAAGAGCGGCTTCAACAAGCCTCTCCTCCCTCCCAAGGAGGAGGAGAACGCGCTGCTGGAGCCCAAGGAGGACGGCATCCAGACCCGCATGCGCATGTTCATGCACCTGCGACAGGACCTGGAGAGGGTGCGTGCTGTCGCCGTGGCGATCCCCACCCATGCGGTGCGGGCTGAGGGATAGCGCTGACCTCTTTGCCTCCACGCCGCCCCCTGCAGGTGAGGAACCTGTGCTACATGGTGAGCCGCCGGGAGAAGCTGAAGCTGTCCCACAGCAAAGCCCAGGAGCAGATCTTCAACCTGCAGGTGGAGCTAATTAACCAGGAGCTGTCAGCCGGTAAGTGGCCGTCTGTCCTTGGAGGGGGGAGACTTATTTTCCTCTCTGGACACCTGCTGTGCCCAGATTAGCGGCGAAGTTCCTTTTTATGGCACTGTGCACCGCGTGTCATTATCTGTTAGGCCTGATGCACTTTTGGAGAGTAACACAGTCCTTTTTCTTCTCCAAGGTCTTCCCCTGTCCTACCCCACTGAGAGCGGGCTGGTTCAGACCCCCCCGAGGATAACGCTGAAGCTGAAGATGCCCAAGGTCACTCTTGGAAACGGGAAGACTGCTCCCAAGTCTGGCAACGGGCCCCTGTGCCCAGACCATAGCGCAAACCTTTGCGAGAGGGGTAGTGGTGGGCGGGGTCATGGCAAGGGGTGGAGCCGGAGGGCGGGCCAGGTGAATGGGGTCCCTCCAAGCTCGAGGGAGGGCAGCACACCGGTTAAACCCATCCGGCCGTCAGGGAAACCCTTGGCGCTGCACGCGGCTCTGCACGGCCGCCCTTCCAATGGCAGTGGGAGACCAGAACAAGAGACTGTCCGGAGCCCCAGGCCCAATGGAAGCCTGGAGCAGCCCGTGGCCCAGCTGGATGGCCCCTGCCAAACATCCTGTGAACGGGTCACCCAAACAGGCCCCTACAGGAAGTCTACCATGGACCACTTCAAGCGGTCCTTCAACGAGGCCTCAGTCAGCCTGACCCGAACCACCGAGGGTCTCCGCGTCCACGACAAGCCCCCGCGGAAGGGGTCCGGCAAGGAGCGGCCATGGAGCAAGTCGGCGGCGCCACAGCAGACTGAAGACGGGTACTGCCCCGATTTGGAACTCAGCGACTCGGAGCCCGAGACCCAGGCCCATCACTGGCGGGGGCTACGGGCACACAGGGCCAGCACAGGGCCGGAGGGCCCAGCCCCAGAACACGGCAGGGGTATGGGCCGGGGCAAGCCCATGCTGGGGCCTAGGACCTCAGTGCAAAGGTGACGACCCCTGCCCAAGTTCTCTCTGCCACCGTCCCCCAAATCCACTGCCTCCATGTCCTCTGGAGAGGTGCTCGATCCCCCACTCACTGGTTGGTGCCAGGCGGGTCACAGATACCCGGCGGCCCAAATCCGACGAAGGTCCCAATGCTCTGCTCGTCCCCGGACCTCCTCCTCATAACTCTCTCTGGTTGGGAGGGGCCAGTGGGCAGGTGCTTCAATGCCTCATTGTGGCTCCTCCCCCATCGTCAGGCTGTGCCATCGACAGACCAAACTCTTGTCCAGTCCGGTTTGTGTCTTTTGTCCTCTGGTGTAGGAGTGTTCTTCACCCAGTCCCTATTGCCATATCTTATATTTCAGATGCACTTCCATTTGCTAGGGCTGTAAATATGGATATGAAAGGAAGAGATTTTTAAAAAGCCTGTTTAAGTGACTAAGTATAATGGCAAAGAGGAGGTGTATGGGGCTGCACATTTCAGTGAAATTCATATTTTATTATCTTTTTAATTGCAAAATGAAAAAGGCACTATTGATCCATCGTTTCATGACTGTCATGTGACCTGGTCACATGGTCGCTTCTAAGTAAACGCAGGCTTTTTCCTGGTCTACCTCTGCTTTGGTCTCCTCGTGACCTTCTCGTTCACTCCTCTGATGGAAATTCAAATCGCCATTCACACGGAATGTGTAGAATTTATTTTCCGTTTTGCCGGAGTCTCCAGAACGATGGAACGTTTTAAGTGAAGTACCTCTTTGTGAGAATCTTTTTTTTTTTTTCCCTTCTAATTCCATAACTCACAGCATCCCAAAGAGCCGTCTAACAGGGACTCCCGGATTCTGTGTGTTCCTGAAAAAATGTTCCTTTGTGAGGATGTCTTGCAGTTCAGTCCAAAAGATGTCACTGCAAACCACCCCCCCTAAATGTACTTTTCAAAGATGTGATTTCTTTTTCTGTCTTGGCACAAGTAATGGAAATGGTACCAAACGGCACAAAGGAAAAATCGCAGTCGTTTAGAAATCCGGCCATGAAGAACGCTGGCTCTGCCTCTTCCGGGCCGGGCCGGGCCGGGTCGCTCAGATGACGGCTTTGTGAGAGAGTTGAGTCTGCTGCTGTTAGCTGGACACCCATTCTCTATCCCCCCCCCCCCACCGGCAGCTCGCCTAAAACGCCAGGCTTATATCCAATCAGTGTTTACCGTCATGGTTAAACCGGGCGCTTGCAGGAGAAGTTTTCATGGTTGTTATTTTCTCTGTGTATTGAGCCCCCTCCCTCCGTGATCCACACTTCATTTAGTGAATTTTGTTCAGTTTTCAGAGGGAATGTTTTGCAGTGTGTTTCAATTTTTGTTAATAAAGCGTTAGAGGAATAGCGCCGCTGCGATGCCTCCTCCCAAACTCCTAGTCTTACTGGAATTATGGATTGGTAAGGCAGCGGTCTCATGCTCAGAAATGCCGAGGTCTGTTGACCGGGGGGGTTGGCGCATAATCCTCAAAGCTGCTTCCCTGAGCTATACTGGGAAGAGCTGTGCTTGTGGGGGAGGAGGGTCCAGATGAAGCCATTGAGGTCTGGCACGATTAATAGTGCTCGATTCAGCACAAGTGCCACTCTGGGTGGCGGAAATGAGGCCCAGCTTTTCGGCAATGCCTGAACAGCAGCTGTGTTAGTGCCGCAGTCCCCCCCCACACACACACAGACACACAAAGTGCACTTCGAACCGTGTTACACAGTGCATCAGCGACTTTTGACCTCGGTCATATAAACTGAGGCCAAGTAACCGCGCACTAGTGAGAAGCGTGAATGTCAGCAAGCATTTGTGACATCACTTTTTTTTTTTTTTTAAATCCCACACTGGCTTGTCCTGTTGGCCGTTTCAGACCTTCTATTGGGTTTGTCCCTGCGGGGCAGTTGTGTGAATCAGAGCAGACTGTGAAAAGGATTCTGGCGTCTGACAGGTGTCCGTGGAGCGAACAATCACCACAAGGGGCGCCGTCAGCGTTGTTCATCATAGGCCACCTGCTGCTTTCCCAAACAGAAGATGTGCGCAGCAGTGCGGGTTCACACCCACGTGCCCCGTCTGTCCAGTTATTTGGCGGTTTGGCCTGCATGGTCACGCAAGCCACGCCGCCTCAAAGCTGTCAGTTTTACACTGAGTTACAACAGCATATGTGAATTTCCAGAGTCCTTTTTAAAGAAACATTTTTCATTAAATTTTGAAAAAAATGACCCTGTCACCTGGTCTGTCGTTCTTTGACTTTTGATTCAAAGATCAAGTCAGGTTGAGTTTTGCTGTCACACCAGCCATACTCAGCTCATTGCATATGGTGATGCGTAATAATGTCCCCTGCACTGCGGTGACAGACAGGACTAGTGAGAGACACGCATTGACAACGTGGACAAACAATGTAAAAGTTATTAATGGGCAATGATGGAAGCATCAGAGTGGTTTGTCGAGGTTGATACATCAATATCGAAGATTAATAATGAATACTGGTAACAGTGCAATGATGGTGCAAATGGCAATAAAGTAACTAAGTGCTGGTCGTCGGCAGCATTAGAGTGAAGTTCAGATCTGTGGGGACAGGGGGCAGCAGAGAGAGTCTCCCAAATCTCCGCCCACAAACCAAGTCTGTCACATCAGTGCTGACTCAGAGAAAGATACCTCTTACACTACAAGGATAAAAGCTTTGGGACACACATCTTAATCACTGAATAAAGGCATTTAACTGAGACTCATTGCTACAGGTGTATAAAATCAAACACCCAGCCATGCAGTCAGGGTTATAAACATTTGTGAAAGAATGGGTCATTCTGAAGAGCTCAGTGAATTCAGGTGTGGTACTTTCACGGGATGCTACGTTAGCAATAAGTCAGTTTGTGAAATTTCCTCCCTGCTAGATATCCCTTGGTCAGCTGTAGGAGGTATTGTCGCAAAATGGAAGCATTTAGGAACAACAGAAACTCAGCCACAAAGTGACAGACCACGTGAAGTAACAGAACAGGGTCGCTGAGTGATGTGATGCATAGTGTGTAAAAGTCACCAACACTCTTTACTCGATAACTGCAGAGTAACAAACTTACTCTGGCATGAACCGCAGGACAATACTGTGCGCCGGGATCTTCATGGAATGGGCTTCCATGGCCGAGCAGATGCATGCAAGCCTCATATAACCAAGCGCAATGCCAAGCGTAGGATGGAGTGTGTAAAACAGGGTCCCACTGGACTCCGGAGTGGTGGAAACATGTTCTGTGGAGTGACGAATCACGCTTCTCTGTTGGGCTGGGCCCCTCAATTTCAATGATAGGAACTCTTAATGCTTCAGCATATCAAGACATTTTGGACAATTCTATGCTTCCAACTTTGTAGGTTCCAGCATGACTGTGCCCCAGTGCACAAAGAAAGATCCATGAAGACATGGCTGTGTGAGTTTGGTTTGGAAGATCTTGACTGGCCCACACAGAGCCCTGACCTCAACCCCATCAGACACGTTTGGGATTAACTAGAATGGAGATTGTGAGCCAGGCCTTCATGCCCAACATCAGTGCCTGATCTCACAAATGATCTTCTGGATGAATGGGCAAAAACTCCCACAGAAGCACTCCAACATCTTGTGGAAAACCTCCCCAGAAGACTGACAGCTGTTATATCCGCTAAGTGAGAGAACGTGATTAATTGCACAGCACACAACAACAAAATGTGTGGTCTGCATTTAATCAATTTGCATCATAGTGAGACAGCAGGGTGTATCTAATTCAGCACCCAGGGAGCGGTACCTAACTCAGCGGTACTTTGCTGGTTGGGGATTCAAACCAGCAACCTTCCAGTCATAAGCACACACCCCTAACCATTAGATCAGCACTAGGGGACCAACTCCATAATGGTGCCTATAGATTTAGAATGCGATGCCATTAAAGTACCTGTAAGTGTAATGGTCAGGCGTCCCAGTAATTTTGTGTATATAGTGAATGTAACTTTCCCAGATAATCTAGTATTTGCAGATTAAAATGTCACCACTGTGCTGTGTCCTGTAACCAAACTGCTGTTAGATTAATTATGCCTAATATAATAAAATAGTCCGTCAAGCCTCCAAGTCCAGTACATTAATTTTCGGACTTTAATACGCGAGCAGAATTTTCATAGTGCTTAGGATATGACTTCAAGCCAAGTCTGTAGTGTGGAAACAACATTTAATCTGAATCCATTTAAGGTGTAAAAACAGGCCATATGTGGGTCGTTGGATCCGGTCTGCAGTGGCCAAGTGCAGAGGTACCTGTCATCGGTATCCTGTGAAGTCACACTGACACGTTATGGCAAAGCTGATGAATTTTAAACTGAAAAACATGCTTTAGCTAAATCAAATATCCCCTGTTTATTCCTATTATCACCCTTGTTTATAAAATTTTGTATGTGTTACATGAGAACTTGTTTATCACACAGAAAGCTGAGAGCCGTTGGCTGTAACTTCGGTGATTAATGCACCTGTCACTTGGGTTTTTAAATTCTTTTCTGTGTGTTTACCTTAAGAAGATATATTGTAACTGATAGTCAGTCTACTCAGAGTAATTACAATTCCATATTTGCATGCACATAGCTGAACATCGAATCCTCTGGTCCGTATCTAAATAGTAACTGGAAATAAGTGATTTTCGCCGTTGAACATTAAAATGCTTCATATTTCAAGACTGTTTGCATACAAACGATCGTCGCGTTTCTTTGTCATTATGCCGTTATGTTGAACATGTAGTATTCCAGCCCATAAGAGTTAATCTGCATAGTAAAACTCCGAATCCAGGCTTCACCGCGGCTGCCTTTGGTGACCGATAGGGGCGCTCGACATATCGCTAAATACACGGCGGCATTTGACCCAGCGAAGGGAGAAGTTTACTTTCTGCTTGCGGGGATTTGTCACAAGATTCGGACTAAAGGGGTAAAGCAAACGCGTTTATAATCCAGTCGTCTCCATACACATAAGATTGTACTTATGTTCGCTTCGGTACATTTCAGAAAAAGCATAATTTTCGATGTTAAACGTCGATGTTTTGCTTGTACTGGCATGCAAACAGAGTTTTTTTCCCTAATGTTGCGATTTTATTGGGCGTTAAGTACACGTTACGGCGATTTCTTTTTGGCCTACTTTTGAGAACAGTTGACTGCTTAGTGTCACTTTTGCGAAGTCGCATGAGAGTCATGTGCTTCATTTCAGTCGGAGGGAGTTGCCGGGTTTTCGCCTAGCTGTCTGAGTAAAACTCACTGCAAGGGAACATACCGAGAAATCAGCGTCTTTCACACACCTATGTGCATATTTCTGCTACGCCTGCTGATTTCCCTTTTTGAATGTTCGAGTTTGGCGCAGGGCTGACAAATCGTGCTCTGCGTTTCAGATCATGTCTTCCGTTAAGGTCGAATGTGTTATAAAGGAGAGGAACAGGATTGCAGAAAGCCCAGTATGGGAAGAAGGCGACGGCACACTGCTGTTTGTAGATATTATTGGACAGAAGATCAAGAGATGGGACCCCGTGACCAATCGGACACAGAGCTTGGCCACAGGTGAGAAGGTTCAGGGCCGACTAAGTTTTTTTTGTGCTCTGAAAATATTGATTCCATAGCGCAGCCTTCATTCTCAGGACCTCTGTTAACTAATGTTGTTAAAAATGCATATAGAAACTAACTAAACGCTCAAAAACAAACTTGATATTAATAAGAATGCATTTAAATTTAAAGTAGAAATTCTGTTAAACAAAAAAACACATTTCATCCGACAAATGTATCTAAAATCCTCGGTCATTTAGAAAATCTGGTGGGCTCAGTGGTGCCGCGGCAGCGTGGTGGGTACGTGGCCGCGGAGGGCACACGCTTCATCGCCGTCGACTGGGAGAAGCAGTCCATCACGGCCATCGCCAAAATCGACCGGCAGCAAGACAAGATCCGGTTCAACGACGGCAAAGTGGACCCGGCGGGCCGCTTCTTTGCAGGTGCCAAGTCCAGGCGATGTCTGTGGGTGTCTGATGTATGTGATTCCGAACAGAGCAAAGTGGGCCGTGCTGTGTGGCCACTGATAGGAGCCACTGTGGATGGTGTCTCCCTGCAGGAACCATGGCTTTGGGGATGAACCCCGCAGAACTGGAGAGGGAGCAGGGTGCCCTGTATTCACTGCAGTCCGACCACACCGTGCACATGCACGTCGACCAGGTCTCCCTCTCCAACGGCCTGGACTGGTCTCCAGACCTCAGCACCTTCTACTACATCGACAGCTTGTCCTACAGGGTGGATGCATTTGACTACAGTGTAGCAACAGGAAGCATCAGTGAGTGGTGTTACATTAGGGGATTAATTGAATTTGGCAAATGGGCTTTTGGTCATAATGTCTCATCTCCGACCGTATGAGTCATAACAGCAGGATGTGAGTAATGGCAAAAATACATTTAAGGCCCTCTCCTGTACGGGCGGCGAGGCGAGATCTGTGACTCGCCGATTGGCTGGACTTCTGAAAAAGCACCAGACGACGATGAGACCGGATGCAGTGATTATAAGATGGGAAATAATCCCACCCGAATTTTCGGAAGTTTTGGTTCTGGTCGCATCGGGAAGCTACCGAAGGAAATCAGGCTGGTCCAGGCGTGGTGTGAGGTGGACTAATGTGTGGATGCCTGGGAAGGTAACCGGAGGGAGGTGTACCAGCTGGAGAAGGACGAGGGCTTTCCCGACGGCATGTGCGTCGACGTGGAGGGCAGGCTGTGGGTGGCGTGTTTCAACGGGGGACGGGTTCTGCGCATCGACCCCCAGACAGGTGCGAGCAGCACGCTGCAGGTGCATGCGTGTGTCCGTGCAGGCCTGTGTTTGTGAGAGTCCGTGCAGGCCTGTGTTTGTGAGAGTCCGTGCAGGCCTGTGTTTGTGAGAGTCCGTGCAGGCCTGTGATTCTGAGCGTCC
>JAODJU010000079.1:2533603-2549189 GCA_026776725.1 Gnathonemus echidnorhynchus
TCCGTGCAGGCCTGTGTTTGTGAGCGTCCGTGCAGGCCTGTGTTTGTGAGCGTCCGTGCAGGCCTGTGTTTGTGAGTGTCCATGGGTTAGTGACACCCGGACGGGCACTTGTGTGCCGTCACACGCGTGTGTTTCTGCCACATCCCCCAGGCATACGGATGCAGACTTTGAAGCTGCCCGTGGATAAAATCACCTCCTGCTGCTTCGGCGGTAAGGATTTCTGTGACCTGTACGTCACATCGGCGTCAGAAGGACTGGATGATGACGCCCTGGCACGCCAGCCTGAGGCCGGATCCATCTTTAAGGTCCAGTCCAGCTCTGTTCTTTGTGCTTATTTTTATTTAGACATCGCAGCAGCCAAATCAAGATCAATTCATGTAATTATTTGCATAATAATGAAAGTACATTTTGCATTTTTTTTCTTTTACAGATCACCGGTCTTGGTGCTAAAGGAATAGCTCCATATTCTTTTGAGGGATAAATTTAAACAAGGAAAAATTACATTTACAACAAAAAAATAATGCACAATAGGATTTAAAATGTAATTCTCTTGATTCAAATGGATGCAGAGGGTCTTTGGCTGAGAGCAGTGAAGAGCTACTGGCCAGAATGAAAGGGAGCCACACCAGACAGGTATTGCGAAGGTGTCTGGAATCACCGGGCGTCTGGTTTACATATACGAAGGGCCGGGTGGAATAAAACAGTTCAACAGCTGCGTACCTAAAAAACAAAAAAAAGTCGAAATCTCAGACCTGTCTAATACAGACATTTTGGGACCAAATCAGCTAAGATGGCTCTGAGCCAGTTCCAGATGGACCAACTCATCGCTGATCCGTCCAATTTCCTGAACAAACTGAACTGTAAGGAATTAGCTTTGCTCCCAGTGGGCTGCATTTTATGGTGGAACATAAAATGGTTTGCTGCCTGTTAATAACATTTTGTGGTGTCTGTAGGGGACAGGCGAATGTGTGTTATCTGAACTTTATAAAGGAACGGGGAGACACCCCAGCATATTCTGTCAGCCTCAGTGGATCCAGATATCTACAGTACGTAACCTTCTTCCTTAATTCCTGCCTTGCAAATATAATCAACCAGATAAATTAGCTGACTCAGGACCAGCAGCACTGCAGATAAAATTAAAAATTAACTTAACAAAGTTCGTTTAAATTCCAAGAACAAATATTTGCTTCGGTGATAGAGCTTAAACCGACTGATATGTTTCAGTAAACAGAAGACCATTAAATCTCTCACAATATGACATGGTTATTGAATGCTATAGTTTACAACATAGCCGGAGAAATTGCATAGCATCTAAATAACAAAACTACTTTTTTAAATGACAGAAATACACATTTTAATCAAGTGGGACAGGGTAGAATGTATTAGAATAATTTTTTAGAACTTTAAATTTACTGTGGTTGCATCTGGAACAATGAAAAATAAAACAATTTACTGTAATGTGCATGACTTTTATTTCCTAACATATATACAGATAGCTGGTGTTTTTTTAGGTAAAACTAGTTTTCCCTTTCTCAGTGCCCTTCGGGGGCCTGGAAAACCATGTTATTAAGCTGCACAATTTGTCGCTTATTTTAAATGCCATGTTGTAAGTAAATGTATTTTTATCGTTAAAGAATTTAATAAAAAATGTAACTGCAGCATTGGCAGCGCTGAGCTGGACCTGGACCGCATTGGAGTAGTAGTGATATTTCAGGGGGATTTGCGAAAACTCCGTGTCAGGAGCTGCCTGTGGATTTTCCTGAGCTCTGCGTTTCTCCAGTTTGCTTTTCCGCACTTTTGCGCAAAGCGGAAAAGCGAATTTCAGTGTTGCTGTCAAAATTTATTTCCTTAAAATTAATTCATACTGCATATCTAATGAGTGTGCGTATTTCCCAATTTTTGTTATGTATCCGACAAAAACAATGAATATGCAAAAAAATGTATATATGGCAAAAACATCTCTCTGGCTCTTTAAGTGGGCTGCCCGCTGTAGCATCTGCTGATGGTTTGTATGCGAATCCGCCTGCGCCGATCTCCCTGCGCCCCGGTCCGTCCGATTGGGTCGCGGCGAGGCGAAGCTCCAGCCCCCTCTCGCTAACGATGCTGCAGCCTGTCACACAGTCGCACATTAGGATGGCTGGATGCCGGGAAAAGTTCAAATTTCGCCCTCAATAATAAGGATCGCTGTTTCTGGCTAGCCAGTTTTAGGAGACCACATTTGATCCAAATGCTGTTGTGGTTTCAGCAGAATTTTTAAAAATAAGCCAGTTCATCCGGACAGCGCCGATGGCATGCGGTCACTGCTTGTTTCGCTCGCACCTGACAGCCGCGGCATCTCCCAGATCGCCGGAGTGGGGCTGCGCCCCTGGCGCTCCCTTCTGCTGACCCCGGCGATCGAAATCCACATAAGCGGGGACCCTGCGGGCGGAGTGCGGCCCCGTTACGTTGCTGCAGAGTGTAAGTACAATACGATCATTAATACGGCAAAGCCTGCGATGAACAGCGCCGTGGCAGCCTGCGTCGCTCGGACATGTGCCCGCTGGGCGTGTGCTGTAATTCTCACTCAATATAATCACTGTAACATCGTTTTACAGAATTAACTTAAATGGGGATTTAATAATTGGATGACGTTTAGTGTGAAGCCGAAGGGTCACCACATGGGCTCCTTTGGTCATTTTCCCCCACATGTACTTCGTTTTGCTGCCGGTCTTTTTTTAGCCGGCCTCCTTTTATTTATTTATTTTTTATTGTCGCAAAAAGATCGTTATTTTGCGATCACATGGCTACTTTTGCTTACTGCAAAGTAAGCGCATATAATAATTACACTTCATATAAAACAGGCCTATTTTTGTTAGCAAAACACATGCTTCCAAATTATTATTGTAATGTTATTAGTATTATTATAAGGCGATGAACATTTATTGCGTAGCCGACTACAGTTTCGGTGCTATATGATCCAGATCGATTCTGAAGCCTTTTGACTGAAACCCTACGCTATATTTAGAGCTCTGCTGAAGAATATGTCTTTGATGGGAAGATCGACTTCAGACAGTATCGGGTCCCTATGCGACCTCCCGGCGGACAGCTGGATGTCTCACCTGCCGTCTGCGCTGTGGGACATGCCTCTGTGCAACTTGGCTATCCCAGGTAACCGATTATTCCATACAGTACTGGATTGTGGGTGAATAGATGGGCGTCTTCATTAATGGAGGTTCACGTCGCTTTCAGCGAGCAGAGATACCACAATAAGAAACTGTAAGATTGCTTTTATGGACGTTTTAGAAGCTGAAATGATATTGAGTGTATATAGCGTTGCTCCCTTGTGTGCTGTACCTTCATTGGGGAGAAACGCCTTAAGCCGCGTGTAAAGTGGTTGATTACTTAAATGTGCTAACAATATTGACAATAAATTTCAGGATTTTGAACTGGGAGAAAATTTTACTGACTGTGAGGTAGTCTGTATGAACAATGACATGCACGCATTTGTTCGTGTGACTTCTGTCACTTTGAAAAAGCCTGTTTGATCTTCAACTTTTGGCAAAGCATGTCTCTGTTTTGTAGGTAGCCACAACACAATAACTTACTGTCTGGATAAAAACGACAGGTCTCCAGTCGACCTGGCACAGCCCGATGTTCTTCAGACGCTGGACAAGTACATGAAACCCCTGATTCGCCCATTTGTGTACAAGTGGGCGATGGCGCAGGTAGGACCCGTGTGTCGCGTAATCAGAGTTACACCATTAACGACGTCGAACTCGGTTCCAATAACTGCTAGTGTCTGTTGGATATTATCAGTTAGATATAAAGAAGAAACTGTGCCAAGATGTAGCCACAGCAACCACACATCACTTAAAGAGAGCAGTAATTGTGTTAAAAAAAATTCAGCCGCATTCATACAGTTTGCATACAGTTTTAAATCAGCCGGGATGTTTTTCCGGGGGTCCTTCAGTCACAGCACCACCTAGGGGCTGGTTAGCTGCATACAGGATTACATTACCCACAATGCCTCTGTCCTAGTACAGCAGGCTTGGTGTGCTTCTGTGTTAGCTGGTCAAAGTGTTAATTGAAAGTGCTGCTTTCTGATTCCTTCAGAACCTCTGATAAGTAGGTGGGTGCTGGCGATTGTTGACTGACTGATAGAACTAGTATGGAAAAATGGATTCGGCAGAGCATTAGTAGCCGTGACCATGTTTTACTGAGAGCATACCTAGGAGAACAAACATATTGGTGAGTGAAATTAGTTTGATGGGGTGAAAATACTGCAGATTCAGATAAAACCCTACTCACTCTCATGTCGCAAATGATTCTTGGTTTGAAATTAAAAAACTATTTAAATTGCTGAAAAAAAAGCTATAAAAAAATGTTAATGAAAAAAATTCCAGGTACTACTACAGGACATTCACCTTGAGGTGTAAAATACTCGGTATGTCTGTCCTTGTTGGCGCCTTAAGGAAACCAGTGTGAAGGAGCAGCTGGATTGTGGGGTGAGATATTGTGACCTCAGGATCGCACGGCGACCCAACGACAACTCGACGCACCTGTACTTCTACCACGGCGTCTACACCACAGTGACTGTAGAGGTGAGGGCAGATACATTTCGTAGACATTTTAATATAATGGGAATATAAGTATTTTTATTTCCCAAGATGCATTCTAGTGAACTGTAATTAATTTGATACCAGAAATTATTTACCATAATTTAAAGTAACATTTGGTGTAGCAGCTATTTAAAAAAAATATTAATTTTTTTTTGCCAGTGACATTGTTATAAGTTTCGATTACAGGAAATAAAAGTATCCCTTGCATTTCGTAGGCTTTGGCATGCGCTGCCCGATTACTCTGCATCTGCCTTTTCCTCAGGCTGTCCTGAAGGAGATCAGAGAGTGGCTGGACTTGCATCCCAGGGAGGTGCTCATCTTGTCCTTCAGTCACTTCCTGGAGCTCAACCTGGACTGTCACAACCTCCTGATTCAGACCATAAAAGACGTGTTTGTCTCAAAACTGTGCCCAAAAACGGTAGGAATAATCCGGAAGGTTCTGCTCCTGATTGTTCAGCATAAACTGAATAATCCTGTATATCCTTTCAGAGTGTTATTTGATGTTTGCTCCAAGGGAACTGAAGCCAGTCCAGGCTGGTTAATGTAACAGTGATAACTGCAGCACATTCCCACATGCAGACAGATCGATGCATTTTGTGTATCTACATTATAGGAACAGAAGTATTAGGACACCTGGCCATTACACCCACAGGAACTTGTATGACATCACATTTAAATCCACAGGCATCAATATGGAGTTGGTTCCCCTGTTGGTCTCTCTGTTGCAGCTAAAATAGATGCCACACTTCTGGGCAAGAGCATTTGATATGCATACTAAGACAATTTGTACATTTCTATGCTTCCAACTTTGTGGGACTCGGTTGGGGAAGGACCTTTATGTTCCAGCATGACTGTGCCCCAGTGCACAAAGCAAGGTCCTTAAAGTGCACAAAGCAAGGTCCTTAAAGACATTGTTGAGTGAGTTTGGTGTGGAAGAACTTGACTGACCCACACAGAGCCCTGACCTCAACCCCATCGAACACCTTTGGGATGAACGAGAATTGAGATTACAAGCCAGGTCTTCACGTCCAACATCAGTGTCTGATCTCACAAATACTCTTCTGGATGAATGGGCAAAAATACCCACAGACACACTCCAAAATCTGGTGGAAAACCTCCCCAGAAGAGTGGCAGCTGTTATAGCTGCAAAGGGGGGGCCAGCTCCATATCGATGCCTATGGATTTAGAATGGGACGCCATAAAGGTTCCCGTGGGCGTAATGGCCAGGCATCCCAATGTTCCAGTATATGAATGAACTGTTTTCCCTCTCTATTTCTGCCTATTAGATTAAAATTAAAAATCTATCTCATGGTTGCCCGTGCAGGGAGACGGCCTCGGGCATCATAACATACCTTCACAGTCAGTGAGCAGCTTGTGTCCCACAGGAACCCATAACCCTGCGGAACCTCTGGCAGCTGGGTTACCAGGTGATCGTCTCCTACGAACACAACATTAAAAACATACACAACGAGCTCTGGTCCCACATCCCCTACTGGTGGGCCAACAAGTGCAAAGCAGAAGCTCTAATTGAGGAGTTTGAGAAGCGAAGGAAACACCAGTGCCGCCCAGGTAGGGGAAAGTACCTCACCCAACCTCACACACACCTTTCCAGTGTTCGGTGTTATATGACGGTGTAGCTGTAATACTCTGCACGATCATTTACGCAGAGAATAGGGTGAACAATCTGCCCAGATCCAGAGAGGAGCCATGAATTTGGCATCTTCCCTGTGACGGTACATTGTTGAATATGCATAGGGGTTTATAGTCTTGTTAAAAATGAATCGATTCACTGATTTAAGGTGGCCATGCATCTTTACTGCTGACAGGGGGCTTCTATGTAACCGGCATTAACCTCACTGAAGACCTGAAGTACATCTGCTCGCATCCTACTGAGTCCTTGAAGGACTTGGTGATGCCCACCTACCCGGTGCTGCTGGAGTGGGTCAAGGGCTTATGTCCTGGGTCCAATCCTGGCTCCATCAACATCATAGCGGGGGACTTTGTGACAGAGAGTCACCTGGTGCCAACAGTGATCGCACTGAATGAGAAACTGCTCAACCGGATTTAATGGCCAGGCTGTTCTGAATCATTCAATGTTTCCATCTGTCAATAAACATTTAGTGTATCCTTTAGAGATCAAATCCAAACAGGACACTTAAGATGCCCCAACAAAAGTCATGGGATGGATTACAAATTAAAGGAAGGCCACGATCGTCTTCCAGGGCGCAGTTTTCAAACACCCACCACAATGAGATACGTAGTCTGTGCTCAGTTATACGCTAATGGTAAGAATTGGCTGTTCATAACTATAGGAACTCCATGACTTTTGATGGGGTTACAGAGTCGCAGGACAAGGTCTTTCTGACAGATTTTACACAGGACACACACAAGATTAAAGGGATGTATGATAATGCATAAATGTATGTTATGAGGCACAAATACATATTTAGGAGGTGCTGCTGGGTGTAAGTAGCATGAGTCATATTTAAAACTTTACTAAAGCATATTCTGAACAATACTAAGATTCCTCTTATTAACATACCTACAGGTAAAATACATTTAAGCATCCAACTAGCTAAAGAGTATATACAAACTTAAAACTCGTGGAAAAATTGGTTAAATTTTGGCTTTGGCAGATATTTAGGTTATAAATCCTTGCATGAAAATACAGTCTTATCCTTGTAACAACACAGTAAGTATCCACTGCATACTGTCTAGGTTAGTAAAGCATGTCTAGTTTATAATTTAGTATATTCATTTCATATTCAAGTTACCTCCACAAATAATTTTAGGGTAAAGTATGATTGACCGCCATCTTTAATGGTCAGGACTGTAGGATATATACGTGACCCCTGACGTACTTGAATATAGTTTGGGTCTGAGGTGTTGAGAGGCCGTTTTTACAACTACTATCGATAAGTAGGTTTTTTAATGTTCTTATACTGCGCGGAGTATTTGCGATCTGGTGATTTGGCGATGCTAGTGTGTGGGTCGTTAGACGGGGCTGTTATTTTTCGGCGCCCTGAAATACTTAAGGTAAGCACATTTGCACTGTTTTCTCGTGCATACATTATTTTTATGATGTTCTGCTTATTTGATAGGATAATGAAAGCCTGCAATTAATAGGTTCTCAGATCATCCTAGGCTAACTATTATATAGACCTACCTGACTAACTGCACATAAACAGACTACATGTTTCTCAACCAAAAAACAAATTGCAATATCAATTTTCTAATTCTCCTGTGCGTACTGGATTGTATTTCAGCAACCCTCCGTAATTAATTGGGTCTATTTGAATAAAATATCTGTAATGATACCTTTTTTTATTTTTAAGGAGGTATGTTTGTAGATGCATAAATAACATTTGCGTTTTGGTTCTTTAGTAATGCATTATAAAATGAATTCGTATTTAAATGTTTTTGTCTAAATCTATTACACTAGACCAACCGAGGGTGGTGTCTATTTCATGCGTCTTAGGGTACGATACTGACAGTCCATCTAAGGGCCATACACATGAAGTCGTCAGTCAGCCTAAATGCATGTCTTTGGAGGTCCGCGCGACGCAGGAAGAATCCGCGAGCTGCACACTGCCCTCTGAGCCGCTTCCGAAGCAATGTCTAAAAACACCCAGCAATGGAATTTTCTCATTATTCACCCAACCTTACATTTTAACCATTTCGTTTATATTTATTGCAATGCTCTCAAAATAATTTGTTTTAACTATAATAAATGCACTAAAGTCTTACGAATGATTACTGAATGGTTACGTATCACTATCGGCAGTGAATGTGCCTTTTTCTATAGTGTTGCAATAAATGGCTTTTATTCTACCTGCTAATGAGTCTTGCTATGTGCAATTTGTTACCCCCCCCCTCTCTCTCTCTCTCTCTCGTGAAGTAATGCAAAATACGCCGCCTTAATATAGACTATGTGACCGGACAATCCGAGGAAGCACATCACAGGCTCCTTTTACTTTTAATTACAAAAAAGTAAAACAAAGTGCATTTTTGAAATGTGGAACATGTAGACGGTCCCTAAGTTTGGTTCCTCTAATTGAATGCAAAAAGACACGGTAAGGGTTCTTTCATTTGAAATCATATAAGAGAATTATTGATTTTACATCGTTGACACGGAAGCTGCCTAGGTTATTATATTCACAACTTCCTGTAAATTTCCGCATTTGCATGTCGATGTGTAACAGATACAGTAGTTATAACTATATGCTTCGTGAATACCGGGTGCCTGTATTTTTTTCTTAGGAATTCCGTATTTAAAATCGCAATAAATGAAGTGAACCATGCCAAATACACACGGATCATTACCATCGGTGCTATTTGTTTGGTTGTTTTTCTGATAGCATGGAGGGCACAAGAGGAAAGGTGAACTTAGGAACCGAGTCGGACTGCGCAGATTGGATGTCCCAACTACCCGAAGGTCTATGGTATATTCCTCTGACCAGTCTTGCGATCCCAGGTTAGTAAAAGCGATGGGATGCTGAGCTCGACCCTGTAACCGGACCGCGAATGAAGGGCGCTTCTGCGGATTTAGCTGGGGGAGTGCGCTTCAGTCTTATGTTAATTAACCGCGGACGGTCTTCCAGAAGTGATCGGGATAAAAGTTGCAAGCAAATTATCACATATCTGGTTATTTTCTTTTGTTGATAGTAATAAGTACAAAAATCTCATGACAAAACGTCCTTTTTGCGCAGGAAGTCACGATACTATGACATTCTGCTTGGACCGCAGCTCTCCTCTGGTGTCGGAGCCCCCGATTCTGAGCGTGCTGGACTTTATCGTGCCGTGTATAACCCGCCCGTGTCTCTATAAGTGGGGGACCACGCAGGTATCCCGCTGCTGTTAGGGTTTACAGGTCAAACACACGTCCCTCAATCCCACATGCTAACTGGAGCTGCTTACCCGGCTTTCGTAGGAACAGCAGGTGGCAGCCCAGCTCGACGCCGGTATACGATACTTAGACCTACGGATCGCTCACAAGAGAGGCGACTCTTCCTGTGCCTTTTACTTTGCTCATGGGATTTATACCCTCCTGACGGTGGAGGTGAGTAAGAAGGACGGACTGATTTTTATGCACCTTTAATTCATAGTAAATTAAATAATGATCAGTTGCTGATAAAGGCCGTTTGCTTTTTCAAACCAGGACGCTCTCAGAGATATCGCTGCCTGGCTGAAATCTCACAGAAAGGAAGTGGTTATTCTTGCATGCTCCATGTTTGATGGTTTGAATGATGACCAGCACAAGCTATTGATTGGTTTAATCATTAACTTGTTCGGGGACAAAATCTGTCCTAACACGGTAAGTGATCATCTTAACGCTGGGTCAAGGTTTTTGTCACTTAACTCTGATATATCGACTCGCTGTTTCAGTTGTTCCAAATAAGAGGTGCAAACGTTTAATTAAGATTTCAAACATTTCTTCTAAAGTAATTAGTTTTGTAATTTGTTTAGTGCGAGGGACCGTTTTCAGAGTAGGCAGTGCTGTGTCTCGTGGCTTGCTGGTTTGAGCTGGGCATTCCACCCACGTTTGCTCATCACTACAGTTTGTGTTTGGTGACAGGTACTTCAGCTGTAAGCCAGGTGTCTTTGAAGCCTTAGTGTGCTGCTTGATGTCCCACCTAAATTTTCCACCTTTGTGACTCTGAACGGATGAACATTTCTTGAAAACGGGTGGATCGTCTCCAGGAAACACTCATAAATACTATAAAAACTGAGATTTAGAACGCAGGGGACACAAAACCAACTAGGTTATTGAGGTCAGTTGGCTCTCTGTGTCGCTGTCGTTTCAGGTGAATCCTTCGCTGGGGATCATGTGGAAACTGGGCTATCAGGTCATAGTCTCTTATGATCATGAAGCAGGTTCCTCTTATGAAGAACTGTGGCATCAGATCCCCTACTGGTGGGCCAATGAGCTGGACCCTCAAAAAGTCATCGCATACCTGGAAGCCCAGAAGCGCAATGGGAGGCCTGGTTAGTGATTTAATCCTACAAGGAAAATATATCATCTCCACTTAGTCATTTGTATTTCAATTTTAAATATTTCACTTACAATAAGAAATGTTACACTTCATTTCCATATTTAAAAGACTGAGATCCAGTGACCTACGACCGAAGGGTTGAGTACTGAAGCCTCAGATGTCATCACAGCTGAAGTCACTCAGTCTTGGTGCTGAGTGATGTCTATTTCACTATCTGTGCTGTTGCTCTGTCTCTCTCACGTGGCCTGTTCCCTTAGCGGGTGACGGATGGGACTCTGCCCCCCACTTTTTGTGTGTCTTGCAGATGGATTTTTCGTGGCCGGACTCAATCTCACAGAGAACGCCAGATATATCGTGACTCACCCTTGCCAGTCCATGAACAGCCTGACAATGAGGAATTACTCGGCCTTTTTGGAATGGGTGCTGACTCAGAGTCCCGGACCAGGGAGCGCATGCCTGAATATCATTTGCGGAGACTTTGTCGTTGGAATTAAACATTTTGCCTCAACGGTCATTGATCTCAATAAGAAGCTTTTGCAAAGCCCACTGTAACAATGCCTATCAGCTATATTCAGGCTTTTTAAATATATTTTTTCCTCTTCTCACTGAAATAATGACTGGAAACATGCTTTATAAGTATTTTTATATGCAGCACTGCATAGTTATATATTTAAAGTATTAATTTGTAGAAATTGAAGGAGTTATATATATTAATATTATGTATCCAAAACTGCATATCATAGACAGTGTTCTGGGGGGGGGGGACGGTGATAAAAATATAATACGTACAATAAACTTTCAGTTTAGAGCAACAGCATCACATTTCCATTTGTTAATTTCACTGAACTTCCTTTCCTTGATCATGTGACCCACACCATACTGAGGTGCAGCATCCCGTCTCATGGCAGCACTGGCCATCATCACGCTCCTAACTGGTCAGGAAGAGCTTCCTATAGCGGCCGTATGCGGCGGTGCTGATGACGACCTTCACGAGCGCCGACCCCTCCTCAGCCACCACCTCTACGTCCTGAACCGCGGCCTCCTTGTACAGCCAGCTGTGGGGATACAAGCGGACATGACTGAGACCTACGTCCCGAACCGCGGCCCCCTTGTACAGCCAGCTGTGGGGATACAAGCGGACATGACTGAGACCCCACCAAAAGCGGGACAAAGGCTTTACCTCTCACCACAAGCCCAGATCGCTTGGCCTGAACTCTGCTTAGCGCACACGCCAGGGCTGGGCTCTGTGTGATATGAATCCTGATGTTGCATGTTATGCGCATACGATTCTCACATCGCAAGCACCGTGACTGGACTGAATCAGGCCTTTTCATATCTTCATACTGTCTTGATGATATATTGCAAGCGTGGGGGGGGTTAAGTTTCATTAAAACATTTTTATTCGATCATAGGAAGTGAAACGTAGCAAGCTTTGCAATTTTAATGACTGTTCCTTTTTCATATTATCTAGTAGGCCTATATGTCAAATAATCGGTTTATAGGTTACCGCTGATGCTTTTGCATGAGCTCTGCATGTGTTCTATGAGACAACCACTCGTTTTCATGCTCTCTGTTCAAGTCGATCAAAGACGCGTTTGTGAGAAATTTAACAAAACGAGCGGGGAGTAGAAAAACGAGCAAAGGCTGGTCAACAAGCTATTTGCTTTTCACTAAATGGAAACATTTTGGATTTTACAGAGATGGTATTGGAGAAAAAGCGATTTGTTGGCCAGTTCGCTGCAACACCACCAACTTATTTGACGGCTCTGTTGGCAGATAAGTTATATCTGTCTATTGTTTATTTTGGGTAAGTTTGAACTCTTTATTTGTTTCATAAATTTCGCAATATTTATCGGAAAAAATTCATACCGTGATTCTTGACAATTCTTAAATATCGTAGCCCTAGCGCAAACCCATTTTGTGTCACGTGATACATGCTGTTGAGTCCAAACTTAGGAACTACTTGCCTTAACTGGGGGCTGCTGAGGTCCACCTTGAGGGTCAGAACTTGTCTGCCGGTTGCCTTCATCACTGCTGTTTCTATCGCACCCTTCAGCTCCTGCAAACCCTGTTCTTTCAGAGCTGATATCGCAATGGCGTCCTGCTCTGTGGGCTGGTAACTGAAGACGGCAAAAGACATAAATCACCTCTAAGCACTGGAGGTAGCGTCTTCCAGCGTGGCAGAGCTTCTCCACTCGCGGCATGGGCAACATCTGGCGCACCTTCCTACCTGTCAAGGAGGTCTATCTTGTTGTGCACCTCCACAATGGAGTTCATCAAACGCTCAGGTATCTGTAGGTTCTTCAAGACGTTCAGCACGTTCACTTTCTGGTTCAGGGTCTCGGGGTGACTGATGTCTCTGACGTGAACTATAAGGTCCTGGAAGAAGACATCTCTAGTGAAGTTCTGAGGAAATCCAAGTCAAGTACAACATTACATGGGAGGTCATGCGTCACGTCTCTTGGGGTCTACCGAGTGGGACACGTCCTCCAGGGTGGCAGAGAAGGAGTCGATGAGCCGGTGGGGCAGCTGGGACAGGAAGCCGATGGTGTCTACAAAGAGGACCGGCATGCGGCTGGGCAGCTGGCCGCCATGTACAGTCACATCCAGGGTGGCAAAGAGCTGATCTCGGGGCTGCAGGCCTCTGTCTCCCGTCAGGGCTTTGATCAGAGTGGTCTTTCCTGAAAGGGAGATATCGCAGTGTGAATTTAATAAGGACACATTCAGCACAGTCACTGATCGACTGACCGAGGCCACGTTTTAGGTGTAATTAACATGACTGTACTAATTTACAACAAGCTGTCCCAAACTGTCCAATCCATGGTCTTACCCATAGCTGCTGTTTCTACCAATTGTTGTGAATTAATTTGAATAAATTATGAGACATAAGACAAATATAGACACCACAGCCCTTGGTATAAAGGGTTATAAGAACATAAAGTGGCCGGGCACTGGGGGGGGGGCAAGCGCAGCCCCCGCTTCTCACCGCAGTTAGTGTAGCCGATGACGGAGACGACGGGGAAATCTCGGCTCTTGCGCTGGGAGCGAAGCAGGTGCCGTTTTCTCCGCAGCTTCTCTAGCGCAGAGCGGATCTTCATCTCCCGCTCCCTCAGCAGCCGCTGCTGCACCTCCAGGAACGTCTCACCTAGTCGGGGGGGGGGGGGGGTGTGTGTGTGCGTGTGTGTGTGTGTGCGGGCGAGATTAATCAATACACTGCTTCCTGGCGTCCCTCTGAGAGGTCAAAAAAAGCGGCGACAATCTCCACCTGATCCCATGATGTATCTAGAGCCACCTCCCTGCTGGTCCAAGTTTGACAGCTCGTCTTTCAAGCGCGACCTGCCAAAGGCATGGCGCTATTAACCAAACAATTCAGCAGAAATCATTTAGGCAGCCTGGCCACTAGATGGCGGTAGGACTTGAACAACCACAATTATAAAAAAAAACTTATTAATGAACGGGGGTATTACAAATCTCAGTAAATACAAAGCAAACCTAGATGTTTCAGTCTATAACCCTAAACTGTGTGACACTACTAACTGCCCTCAGATATACATGAGCAGAGCTGGGGGCCTCGTGATTACCTGAGGAGGGGGATTTCAGCAAGAGAGATCTGTAGCTTAGCCTCCTTGGTGCGGGCGTTGCAGCGGAAGATGTGGAGGACAACAGAGTACCTGTCAAAGACCTTCAGGCCCCAGGCTTCCTCCAGCTCCCGCTGAGACGGCACACATGCAGAAGATAACAGGCTGCCTTCAGAGATCAGGCCATCAGGGAGGTACACAGGTCTGACGGGGGGCAGATTAGCCAAGCACCAGCTTACCTCTGACAGAGGGCTCAGCCGTTCTACGTTCATAAACACTGCAGTGATCTGTGGCAGTCGTTTGATCCTTTCTGAAAGCAAAACCGAAACAGCTGGACCATTTGTGGCTCTGCGGGTTATAGCCCTACCTGGAAGGTCACGCATAAAAATGACGAAGCAGCAGCATGAGAGGCGTAGGCGTTCGGCAAAGTTCACAGAGGCTTCCACACCTGTAAGACTTTTGAAATTCCCCTTGCCAAAGATAGTCCTCTTCTCAGGGGTCTTTGTGGAGAGTATGATCTTGTCCACAACTGTCCAGTTCTGCAGGGTGTTCACCAACCCCACTGCCTCCGCCATCATGAGATCAGCTTCCAAACAGATATGATGTCATCTTAGTTACACAAAATCTCAATCACATTTCCATTGTGTTTTCTACTTAAATGCAGCAATAAATTGATCATTTATCATGCAACCCAAGCGTCAATACAGGGTTCCAGACGGTGACTAAAATGGCCTATACGACTAGATTTTTTTATTTTGGCACTAGTTTCGCCTCTCACAATCCAAGAAAAATTTTAATAAAAACTAAAACGACAAGAAAAGTGACAGCTTTTAATTATGTGCAAACATGGACTCTCGCAAAGGTGGAATGGACTTCTGCGAGATATCGCAATCTTTTCTGTCACTAATGATAACTCGACTGTATCCATTTAAGGTACAAATGCAGGGCCGGCCCGTGGCATAGGCAATATAAGCAAATGCTAAGGGCTCCAACTTCTGAAGAGGCACCAAACTGCCAGCAAATTTCACTTTTCCTCAAGTGGGGGGGCGCTGGCGGTGATGCTCGCCTAGGGCGCCACACCGGCTAGGACCGGTACTGTACAAATGGGAGAATTTATTCATGGACTATTAAACCTAAACGATACAGACATGTATTAAGACAATGCAGAAGACAATAGTAGGTAGGTCAGGTAGCTCAGATAGGAGAAAGTAAAGGCAGTGTGAGTGTAGACCGGAGACAAAATGTGCCATGCAAGTATTTTTTATTTATTTCACGTTTGGAACGTGATGGAAATTATGGCTCCTAAAGTTTTTTTTGTTTTGGTTTTTTTTTGTCTGAAGCCCGGTGTTCTGTCGAAATGAGCTACTTTGTCGAATTATCCTACCGTAGTGCTAATCGATAGCCCTAACCCTAACTC
>JAODJU010000079.1:2551056-2572810 GCA_026776725.1 Gnathonemus echidnorhynchus
GGGGGGGGGGGGGGGGGGACTAACCACTATACTAAAGAGGAACTGGAAAACTGCCACTAATTTTAATTTTACTTGACACAAAGAACAAATTGTGAAATCCACTTTATTCTTACATTGAGTGAAATGTCTATCAGTAACAGACACACCACCAATAATTTGTCATAAATTAACAGTTCTCTCTTTAAAAATTACATATGCCACTTTCAAAATAACATGATTCTCATGTGACCTTTTGATCTGGATCTGGCAGTAATTGCTTCAGTAGCAAACATATTTAAATCTAAATACAAACCAGATAGACAGTGATGAGGTCATGGACACCAGTCCACCTCCATACCCACTAGCTGTAGAAAATAACTCTCCTTCAGCTTCTTTAGTGCTCTCCACCCACAGAAGACATCATGGTGTGGGTCTGCTGGTATCTCTGGTGCCAGTCACCACCTCTGCTGGGGCATGTTCAAGCCGGCCAGTGCCAGCTAGCTCTCTGGCACAGCGTTCACACTGTACAGGTCTCCCCGCCGCTGGGTGGAGATGGGGATCTGCTGACGCACCTCCGCCAGGTACTGCAGGTCTGGGGGGGGGGGCATATGATGCGGAGTGAAAGCACTGGTGGTACTGAGGCAAACAGCCGCCAGCCAATATTGCGGTAGCTGTGTAATATAAGGGTTTCTGCTCCCTTAAGACCAGGTTATATCTCACTCTCCCGTGTGCGTTCAGTTGTGGACGAGGGCCAATAATGTAAATTTTATCATCAGGGACTGGCTGCCGATGACTGCGGTCGGTGTGTGTGCAGCCCAGATTTTTACATCTAGCGGACATCTTGCGCGTCTGTGCATATCGACTGTGAATGTGCAAGATAACTGACTAGTTACTTCCAGTAGGTGGCAGCACCAACTTTCACAGATCAGTCAACAACTAAAAAGTAAAGAAGAATAGTTGTTGTAATGGTCATGGTGAGCAGCTGAATGAGGAGGGTCATAGGGATCCTCATGTCTAGTTTTTCCATACTGTCCAGTCATTATACCGCGGTATATGATATTTTGAAAAGCAACACTATTCTGGTATTGTGAAATCGTGGCGATAAAATTCACCAAGCAGCAGTGGAGCAGGGGCCTGACTAATTCTGTTGTAAGGATTACAAAATCTCACAGTATACATTATTACTGTAATACTGGCCACATTAAAACCGTTTGTAAAAGTTTACCCGTTTCACTGCATCGCTTGTATTTGAGCTTGCTGCAGTACATCTGCCCTCTTCTGGTCTGGTGGAATATCACTGCTGTATGCAGCACCGTCCGCGACCATCTGCATCCGCAGCCAAATGTAGTATGCACACAAGCTGCCACACACGACTGAAAGCGCACGCGGAAAAGTGAAGTATGAAATGGCATTTAGGAGTCGGCCATAATCATACAGGTCTCTCTCTGGTCCGAGTCCCGTCATCATACAGGTCTCTCTCTGGTCCGAGTCCCGTCATCATACAGGTCTCTCTCTGGTCCGAGTCCAGTCACTGATTTTTTTGCCATGTTCATTTCATAAGTTAGGAGCCAAAGACTGAGACCAGCAACAATCTGAAGCAATGATCTCTAGCCGGTTTATTTTGATGACGTCAAAAAAGGAACAGAGAGTCATCAGGAGAATTTATGTATAAATAACCAATATCGCTATGGAAACCCGGAGCAGCAATACTCACCGATGTCGGCGTAGACCACAGTCTCCTCCGCTCCAGCTTTCATAATCACCTCTCCCCTACCATCACACACAGAGCAGTTACCCCTCAGTAAACAGACCTCACCATATATCCAGGACAAAAGAGTGCCTGCTTTTGGGGTCTGGGTTAAACTTTCTGCTAAAAACATCCATGGACTACAGAGCGTGGTGAAGCACCGTGTCAGAAAACACTAAGGGCCATACAATCTGCCTGCCTCATTACAGCCCTACAATCCGCACAGGGAGGAAGAAGGATCACTGACCAAGGGTTGACGACCGTGCTGTGGCCCCAGGCCACGTAGGAAGCTGCTTCGTCTCTGGCTGGGGAGGCTGTCGCCACGTACACCTGGTTATCGACCGCCCTGATGTAGGGGCAGCAAATCAGTGACAAGGCACAGATATGAAAAGACAAAACTTCATCTCAGGAGGAAATTCTTTTAATGAAAAACAGTCTCCCTGTCGAGGAATAGAACCCTGGTCTCCCAAGTCCAGACCAAGATTTTGTTTCAGCCAACCTGTTCAGTACTGCATGACTGTGAATATTTATCCCAGGGGTAGGGAACAGGACTGGTCTGGAGTTGAGAACCACTGTTTTATTATTGGCCGATTGAAAGGTCATCCCAAACACCTGCGCCGGCACTCCATGGAACAGGCTCCCCACCCCTGTTTTATACTCAAAAACAAACAAAATCAAAATCTTGGTCTGGACTTTTACTCTCTGGACCTGAATTACCCACCTCTGCCCATCCGACAGGCAGAAATACTAACAACTACACTAAAGCTGGCATGGTTTTGGTAATATGACATCATATGACACGTAATCACCGCAGTGATCACCATTTCGGCACACTACCTATGCAGGGCCCTGGAGGAGCTCTTCTTTGTTTGTTCTGGTCCCACACTGTCCATGATTGGCTGACATAAACGTTACGTGGCAGGGTGGGTCAACAGGACTATTGCAGTTACCAACATGCTTTGCACTGCACCAAACTTTAAATTGTAAATTAAAATGTATATTCGGGTATCTCTGTTAATAGTAAATGTCATAACCACAATACGTTTATTTGAACTCTGCTGCATCAAAAAAAAAGACATTCGCACCCTCTAGGGTTCTGTCGTGACACAGAAGGTGACAGCATCATTTTAAGTATGTGACAGATTGTTCTCACCAACATGTTGGATTTTGTTTCGTCAGGATGTCATTTGACGTATATAGGTACTTTAACAAGGAGCTACCTAGAGGTCTACAGGTCCCTGTGCAACAAGTCTGATGCACCTGGGCTAAACCATCAGTTCACTGTGGGGGTGCTGGTGATCACTCACCTCCCCCTCTGCAGGAGCTCCCAGTGGGCCGGGCCAGTGGTCATGTTGAAGGCTCCTGGGTAAACCAGGAGGTGGCACCCTGCAGAGGAGAGAGCAGAAATTAACCTCCCACCAGAATGAGGCTATTCAACACTGCCATCATACACCGACGTACTCAGAATCAACAGATACTGTCAGGAGAAACACCCACCTCTGTATATATGGCCCGCTGTAAGCTCAGCTACCACCGGGTCCTTGCAACATATTGATTTTACAGTTTAATTTAAAGGAGAAACAACGTCAGGGCCTGATAAACATACAAGCTGGGCCCACCTGAGACGTTGCCCTTTTGAGTTTCAGGCCAGGTGGCAGCCTGGTAAGACATGGGAAGGGACTGGCAAGTGTAATGCTGTACTGGGAGCTGGAATGAGGTGGAAACCAGTGAGTGATATGGTCCCTTACCTCTTTTGGCATAGATCTGGGCCAGTTCAGCAAACCGCATGTCGTAGCAGATCCCAACGCCTACCTTACAGAAGGCTTCAAAGGACAGAGAAACGAGAGGGCTGAGAAACATGCAATGGGCTAAAACAGTTCTACATGTGCCCAGCAGGGTGTGTAGTAGTTAAAGAGTTGAATCTTTCATGCAGACACTGCTAGTGTGAGTCCTGTGAAGTGCACAGTTGTTGTGATGTCATGTGGTGCCCAACAGCTGAAGGTGGAGCTTAGGGGTGAAGTGAGGAGCCTGGTGGAACTCACGTGTCTCAAAGACTGACAAACTGCTGCCTGGACTAAGTGTCTCCGATTCCTGGAAGCGGATTTTCCCGGGTACGTCGATGTCAAAGAGATGGATCTTTAGGGGAAAATGGGGGCTTATTGGCACACAGTGAATGAAAGCACAGCATTGCGGCTGCATGTGTGAGTGACAAGACCGGCCAGGGGGGCGAACTTTGATTATCCACCGAGATGGTGCCCAACCTTCCTGTGTTTCAGCAGCATGGAACCATCTGGGCCAAAGACGGGACAGGTGTTGTACAGCTTTCCTCCTTCCTCTTCCGGAATGGACCCTGGAATGGGCATGAAAAACACCTCAATCATCCAATCCAACACCAAACACATGTACATACATGATGTGGCTGGACGTAACTGCAGAATTTAAGCGTAAAAGTTGACTAGTTGAGCACAGAGCTGGTAGGCAAGGTCTTTACCTCCAACCAAGTAGACGCCGTTCTCTTTGGCCGCCTGTGATAGAGCCTGTGTTGACTCACCGGGGATCTTCTCAGCATATTCAGGGAAAAACTTGGTCCCATAAGGGGAATTAAAGCACTCCTGTAGGCAGCAAATCACAGAGGGTAAGACAAGGCATCGGATTCATTAATGACACAGATACCTCAACAGATCTGACTGGACTGTGCTGCCGTTTGATGTTATGTTGTATGTTGTTATGCTAGGTTAACCCCTAAACAAGTGACAATGCTTATAGTGCAATAACATCAGTTCTGGGATAAAATCCTACATATCTTTCTCTATACTGTGGGTTAATGATACTTACGGGCAGAACGACGACTTTTGCACCCTGACCCGCTGCTTCTTTCACCAGCTCCTGTGCTCTCCTCAGATTGTCTGCCTTCACTTTCGTAACGTTGAGCTGCACCACAGCCAGACGGAACTCTGCACCATGGATCAGACCGGTCACTTAATAATTACTCCCGACCTCCAGTTGTTCGTCTGCCTTACTGCTTTAGTTATCCAAGTCCACCTAATGATAGAACTTTGCCGTTTTGGACCAAGCCAAACTGAACGCCTAGCAGTGAACACTCAGAGACCAATATAAAAACGATATTTAAGCGTTTGTGTGCGGAAAACACTTATATTGTATTTAACGTATTTAGCTGTCACTTTTGTCCAAAGTGACATACGAGAAAACAAATAGCACGTAGCAAACAACACATACATGCTGTCAATGAGTCAACTAGGCGTAAGTGCGGATAGGCTGAGCTACAATAAAGTACGATTAACCGTACAGAAACGGTAGCCATGAAAGTGGAGATCAGGCCAATGTTCAGCTTCGTCTTTCAGTGTTGCTGTCTGATACGGACCGCGTTCAGAAAACGCACGTATTATGTTCAAATCTGAAATCAGACGTTCAATACTTACTAGACATTGCCTTAACCAAGGTAGACATAACTCATCTGCCTCTCCGCACTGAAAGCAGTAACTGTAAAGACAGCGGCTCTCCGTTTCCGGGGGCCACCTGAAGGCCAAATATTCAAAATAAAAGTCCTCACATGTACCTGGGGGAAACTACAAGAACCTATTAATAAATTACTTCTTTTGTCAGAAAATGGAACAGGGATCAGTAACTGGATGACAGCTGCATGAGGCATCAGCTCTTCGAGATGCTAAGAATCACGGTCACTTACAGAGCATTTATATGCAGTGCGGTCGTACCTTTATAGTGAAGCTTTAACATTACCCATTTACTAAAAGGGAAGCACAACGCCCTCATGCGGAAGTTTCGATGAACAACTTACAGTTTGGGATCTTGTTTATATTAATAAGGCTTAATGTTATATCCACGTCTCACCTTCATAATGACATTATAAAGCATTCTGACGATAGATGAATCATTACCAAATATATATATTATATAATGACACCCAAATTAAATGTTTGATTCAACTGTAAATTTATTAAAACAAAAAAAGGTTCCAAATAAAGAACAGTTGTGATAAGGTGCATTTAACATAAGTAAAACTGTATGATTATACACTTTAGAAAACTGAAGCGTTTTGAGTCTGTATAATTTCCCATGTGATCTGAGGGGAATTGCTATACACTCGCCACAATGCCTTATCCGTAGGTCCACCTCCTGCACCACTTTGTTTGCATAGTGTGGGAGACTCCCTCGAACCCGGGATCAGTCTGCAGCTTCACCCCGCCTTTATAGGTTTATGGGAACGGTACGGCTGGACCCGTTCCCCTGCCAGAGAACGCGGCGCCGTGTTTTCTTTTAGTGATTTAAATAGCTGAATGTCTAACCCTATATATGAAGCACTAGTGAGAGAGCGGAGTAAAATAAAGGGCGCCGTAGCTTTAAGAGTGTTGGCTCGTGCCAGGAGCGCGCCATTGCGGCCTTTTCGGAATCTGCCGCCTTTCTTCTCAACGAAGCCTACGTGGACATTGACCTACTCTTTTGTCTTGGTTGTTTTGAGCGCGGGTTATTTTATTGCAAAACCATCATTCCTGCTGATAATTTCACTGCAAATAATACTTATTAAATTAAAAGGGAAAAGGCGGGACCCGTTCGGAAGATAGGAAAGACTCCATATCTATACCGCAGACTTCTAAAAGATAATGTGCTCTTTTGTGTGTTTGTATACATCTCCCACTGATTATTTTCCCTCAGGATTAACTTCAAAATTAAGCCACAATTATTTGTAACAAAACCTTACAGTATATACAGTACACATTGGAGAAAGCTCGCCATTCTTTCTGCTCAGGGGATGCTAAATGCTAAATCCCAAAAACAAGATGGAAACTCCTACCAAAATTAAAAGCCTTTCCCACTTAATTGAGCCAGAACCGTCTACTAGTGGCTGCATCCTAATTTTTGTATGTATAATACATCTTAATGAGATTTAATTTGGGTTGCCTTTACCAAAATCACACATCAATAATTATATTTCAGTTATGACTATCCATCCATCCTCCATTATCCTCGTCGGGGTCATGGGCAGTCATTATAGTTATAGTTTAACACACCCTTAAACCACCACTCTCCTAGAGGGTGCTGCAGCATCACTGCCACATGTCTTTGGCCCATGGTCGCAATGTTAAGACATCTTGGGTGAGAGTGAGGGGGGGGGCAGTAACCGCTCCGCCAGTACTGCTCTCCACAACTACCTGTCCACACCTGCAGAAACATCTAGCATGTTCTGCATCTAGCGTTTGCAGAAGGCAAGACAGGAGGCTTAAATAATAGCGTACAAAAAAAAAGTCACCAGGAAGAGTAGTGAATGACTGCTTCTCCAATCAAATCTTCCAGTAAGTGGGACTGTTCTATGATGAAGTCCAACAGTGTTTTCAACGAGGAAGAAAACGGTTGATAGGTCACTGATCACCTTTTCCCCACTGAGGCTCTGGGCAGGAATCTTAAAACTCATTTGGAGATGAGCAGTCAGTACGGCCCGGTAGCGTTTATTGACGGACATACAGCCCCTCAGGTGTAACGTTCACTGGGATCTAGCAGGTAGTTAGGGTCGACCATCATCACTGCAGGTTTTTCTCATGTGTCTGATGTGGAAGGTGGTGGAGAGCAACGGAGAACGCCTCATCCTCCGCTGGCACGGACCCCTCTCGTGATTCCTTGCACCATCATTGGAGGCCCCCCCTTGCAGTCTTCTCTACCGTTAGGTCTCCAGGGCGTCCAGCACCTTCATGATCTGCTGCTTGATGGCCTTGGTGGCATCGCCAGCGTTTGGTATCAGATATCTGGGAAGGAAGAGGAGAGTCATTTGGCATGAGCAACTCCAGGCAAGAGGATACTCCCTCACCTTTGCTTCCTCATTAAGGATGGAAATTACGATTGTTTACTTACGGTGTTCACAGAAAATACTGGGACGCTTTCTTAGGTCATTAAAAATGTTATAGATTTATTGTTTTCATAACAAAAGTCCATTGACAAGCAATGTTAAACATCTGCATGTATCTTCTGCACAGATTCTTCTTATTGTCACATTCTTTGACTTACTGTTTTTTTTGCTATTACTTGCGATTGTAGTCACTGACTCAAAGGGATACTAAACACAAATGTCTGGTGTTTTATGTTATTGCAAAGGCACCCAATGAGATTGCTTGTCAATGAACTTAACTCACAACAGCTCTTTTAAAACAATTTGTGTTTCAGTTTATTACTACTTTAAATGAATGTTTTACTTAAAACTATCAGTGGTTTTTAATGCATTATATATTTTTGGTCAACACATGAACAAAATGATGAACCAATAAACTTGCAATATTTTTACTGAATTAAGCGAGCATCCCAAGATGTGGGCACTGTATATCCACTGAACTTTATTTAGGAATGTTTACAAACATATACTCAATTCTAGTGTTTTGTAATTTCTCTTCCTTGATTGGCTGAATAAAAACTTGCATTTCACACACTGGCCATTACCTCTCCACTGCCTGGATCTCCACGCCGGCTGTGTTGCTGTTCCCAAACTTGAAGGTGATGAGCTCAGGGTGCTTCTTCTTGGATGTGATCTTCACCACCGAGCTGAGGGCCTGCCTTGATTGGATGTAAGCGAATCCCTTCCGGGAGGCGATCTCACGCAGGCAGTACATGTGTGTGGCTGTCACTAGGAGATGACTGTGGGGACACCATGGGGGTTGGGGCATAGGTAGAAAATGCCACTACCATCTTAAAGTCTTGGCTGAGACATTCACACAGCAAATCCACAACTTCCTCAAAGACATTCCACAGTCAGCAAATTTGGGGCTGGGATCCCAAGTACTTTGTGGGCCAATTGGAATGTGGGGGAAAAAAAAAAAAAAAAAATATATATATATATATATAAACAAAAAAACCTTTTTTTATATATATTAAAAATCAAAACGGGTTTAACAAATCAGTGACTGCCAGCGCTTGCTATCTCCCACTCACCAACGAGCAGTGAGTGGGATTATCACAAACAATCAGATTTCAGTTCATGAGGAGGCTCCTAACCTGGGGAACATGTGGCCTGTCTCCTTCACCTCATTGCAAGTCACATGGTACTTGACATCTGGTTTGTTGAGCCAGGTCTGAATGTTGACAATCTCCTTGCGGTCATCATCAGAGACAGATGAACTGTCAATCTCATCTGGGGGGGCACAGGAAGCAGACTGGCTCATCATAATGTGGCACGGTGATTTTGAGCATGGGACTATAGCGTTTTACTGGCACCAGGATGATGCAGCGACCAAATGTTTATTTGGCAGAAGCACAGTGATATCAGACTGGCTCTGAATCAGTCTTAAAGCATCTTGACGTTTGTCTCAAAGACAAGACAAGATTCAGGCAGACTCCCCAGTCAGCTAACCTGTGTCATATTCCTCCTCGTCACCGATGCTGAACACAGGCTTGACACCCCGGTAGGGTTTTCCAACACGGTCGCTGCTGCTCACATGCCTGAAGAGGAAGGGAGAGGGCATGTCCACACACAAACAGTAATGCAACACTGCTCCAGAGCGAGGCGCCTTCCCGCTCGCCTCAGGAACAAGGCAGCCCACACTGAGAAATGCATGGGCGTCCATCAGCGCAATTAAAGGGATAACGACAGAGACAGCCAGCCTGTCTGCAGACAGAAAACCTGTTAATGAATACAGTTAAGCAGCAACACACCTGCTTCAGGTAACAGTCAGGGCATTGTAATGAACAAAGAGTGTGGGGGACAGTAAAGGGGGTACTGTATTCAATTCATTTTTATATAGCGCCTTTCAGAGTCTCCCCAAGGTGCTTCACGTGGCTGTGTTGTGATACATTATAACATCATTAAGATAGAAAAACAGGGGAAACGGGAGGACAAAGAATTGAAAAAGCGCCAAAATGACAAAGAAAGAGAGGAACCAAAAAGTAGGGAGGGAAAAACAAAAATGTAGAATGGATCCATTAAAAAAGTATTCACAGTACCCCCTGTGGACCCCTCAAAGACCATGGCTGTTACCTCATAGCAGGTGTTCATACTATAGTAAAAGGGATCTGAGAGACCCGCTGAAGCAGACAGAGGAAGGGCGCGTCCTGGAGTTAGTGGAGCCCGCAGGCTGGAAAACTGACATGACGAGGGCCACAGAGCGAACACCGTGGTTCCGGGGCACAGAGAGGGAGAGCAGCTGGCGGCGGCGTTAGCGACAACTGAGCCGGGCAACGTGGAGGGAACGTTCCAGGGCGGTGACCTGGGCGACACATGCGCCAGCAGGTATTACGCATGAACGCTACCTAGTGACAACGTGCTTGTTAGTGTAGCGCAGCCATTGGCCTTGCCACTCCGGGAGTGCCCGGGAGGGTGGCGCCACCCTGTGGTAGTAGGTGAAGACACTGGTAGACATGCTAGCAGGGAAAGAGACACACGGGGCAACTCTTACCGGTCCAGAATTCCCTTCTCTGGCCAGGGCAGAGTGAAAGATATTCTATCACGAAATAAGGCGAAACTCATGAGGCTTGGAGCGGATTAAATACAGAGACCATTCATACAAATTAGAGGAGAGAAATCAAACAAGAGCTTTACAGCAGATCACAACCCAAAGGAAAACGATGAGCAAAAGAGCACATTTGTGGAATCAAGTGACGGAGACTCCTTACCTGTCCACTGGGGTGGATGTGTTCTCAATGAAGCTGATCACCTTCTCCTTCACATTGACAGATTTGGACTTGAGGGCGAAGGTCATCTTGTTCACTAGGGACTTGACGCCTTTGCCGTCGCCGTTCAGGTTCTCCCCCTGCTGGCACGGCAGGAACGTGCCACACTCAGGGACATTTCCAGCAAAAGCAGCTTGCAGATTCATTCGTGTGGTTAGAGGGTGATGGACTTGCTGTGCTGACGTGGAGTTTCTATTTGGGTTAATGGCCAATCAACCTCTTTATTACCTTCATAGTCTTTTCACTGCCATTTTTATCCTGCAGCGAGACTAACAAACAGCAGATCTACTATGGAAACACTCAGTGGGTTTTCTCCTTGTGAGAGGAGGAATAACTACTACTGTTTGTGTACAGTCCTGCATGTTACCAGTTATAGCACAGTCCTGAACCCATCCATGGCCAGACTGGAAAGGGTCTCTCTGATTCCATGACCTTGTTTGAGGGAGACGTTCATAGGTCGTTTGTTTAGGAGTGCCCTCCCTCGCTCCAGAGCCCCCAATGCCCTTCTCTGGCACACTCACGTCCACAGTGCAGAGGCCGCTCTGGGGCCCAGAGGTGCTGACAATCCAGTGCACGTACACGTTGTCCGGACCATCGACGTTGATGTCAGCCAGGTGCTGCTGCAATGCTGTTCATGCACATATCAGTGGGGTTACACAAGTACAACATATTTGGATCCAAGACAATTCTTATGATGTCCACAAATCAGCCACTCACCCATAAAACCACCCTTTGCAATGCTGATATACTCCTTGTTTTTCTGCGACACAAAATTTGGCCAGTTATTTTAGGACATGCTGCAAAATGCGATTTTGTGGCCTGCATAGGTCACAGTCAGGTCATAGGGCACAGAGACCTTGGGCGTTTCTCAATAGCAAGAATGCGAAGATCATACTTGTGGTCTTGAAAGAAAGAAAGAAAAAAAAAAAAACACGAGTCTTGCTAACTTGCCTCCCAAGAATGAACTTGAATCATGGGATTGGTCTTGTTTGGCATCCTTGATATTTGGAGTTACATTGTCCTCTGCACTTCTGTTCTTAAGAATTGGAACTGGTCTTTGGCAGTGGAAGATGACGTAAAATGAGTACATGAGAACACAAGTATGGTCAAGTACACATATTGAGAAACACCCCTTGGTTCCAACTAAGAGGAACTGGTCCTCCTTGCTTCACCCACCAGGGAGCTTCATCCTACCTGCAGGAAGTGGGCGAGCACCATGTTCATGTACATGTCCTCCTCTT
Source organism: Gnathonemus echidnorhynchus (assembly GCA_026776725.1). NCBI lineage: Eukaryota > Metazoa > Chordata > Actinopteri > Osteoglossiformes > Mormyridae > Gnathonemus > Gnathonemus echidnorhynchus. Next base: position 2,562,709 of record JAODJU010000079.1, read on the forward strand.
CACGCCCACTGCCCATGAAGCACAGGTGCTCGCCCCCAGCGAAGGAGCCCGACTCCAGGGAGCGCTTCTGTGCCTCCAGCAGCGACTTCACGGACAGTGCGAACTCCGCCGGGTTCTGCAGCATCTGGCAAATGGGGGGCCAGATGAAGTACAGGTCTGTGCCGCCGCAGTGACACAGAGGGGTGGTCCAGGTCCTTACCAGGTCGGAGTCCAGGTGGAAGGCAGTGGACAGGTGTCCGGCGTTGTACTGCTCTGCTGGTCGACAGTCCACCACAAAGAAACGCACGCCGTTCTGAGGGCAAACAGAGGACACACAATCACCCCGCCAGCTCTACACCCTTCCCATGCAAGTCTGTTCACATTCCAGTCCATTCTGCTGACTCATCTATTACCACACCATCAATCATATTCTGTTTCCATCTACATCACTTCCTGTCCCACTCCACCTCCCATTTAATTTCAATCCTTAACATCCCATCTTGACTCCATTGCCATACTTTTCTGCAGCATTCCCACCCTGGCGCCCCTAGACACTCACAGGCTGGAGCTGGTTGGCTTGCAGGAGCTCAGGAACGGACACAGGGAGACACAGAGCTTGGCTTAAGTCCATGTCTTCCTCTTTCAGGGCCACCAGACTGCTGCCAAACAGGTTCTGGTTCTCCTGGGGGTGGGGGGTGAGGGCAAACAGGGACCAGAAAAAGAAAATCTCCAGTTAGGCTGGTATTGGTATGAAGACTCTCTCTCACAGTAAGCTTTTGAATTCTCTGCAAGCCTGCATAGCTGGGGGTGACCCTGAGGTGGCGCTATAGCAGAGTGTGCTACCTTCCTGAGCGACAGCGGGGTCTTGCTGTAGTAATATTGTGCCAGTGAAATCAGGTCCTCGATGTCCTCTGTCTCCAGGTGAATGGGGGACTCCTCAAGTGTCTCTGTTAACATGTCAACCAACACAGGGCAGTGTAAAGGCGTATGATCCATAAAATTCCAGGACAGACGGAATGAGCGAAGGAGCTACTCACTGATGATCTCCTCTTTGGAGTCCCCCTGCTGGGCGAGAAGGCCGTCTCTGGAGGAACAAAATAAGCATGAATTAGGGGCCACCGTCTGGTGAAGAATTAACTATAAGCTCCTAAGACCCCACCCATTCATTTATGTCCATTGTAGTGGACATTTTGTTTTTGCATCTATCTTTTCACTGATGTAAAGAAACATTTATTCCTGTTGTACACTAAAGAGGACATGCTGCGAAATTAAAAATAAAAATAAATTTGAAAAAATCTACATTGTAAGATGTTTTATTTCCTCCAAAGACAAATAACCTACAACTGAAGGACATTTTTTTCCTTGGGTCTCAGGAGGATAAGACAGTTACAGTGACGGCTGACGACGGACGACAGGCCACTTACTTGGCATTGACGAGTATGATGAGCATGAGGAAGAAGATGAGAAAGGGGTCGGCGTACTGCAGGTAGATGTCCCACAAGGCCTGGGTGACCTGGGGATTGCAGTGGCTAGCAAACAAACTACCCAGCTGGTGGTGGGAAAAAGATAGATAAATAAATAAATCACAGTAGACAAGTAGAATAAACAGCTCCTTACAACTAACCTCACACTACCGATGTCATATAATCTGTGACTTGGGCTATGGGCTGGTATAGCGACTAGACATCCAAGAAAACAGTTGTATTCAATCCCCAAGTGTGGCCCTGCTGTTGAGCCTTTGACACACATACTAGACCAAAACATATATAAGGATATTAATCGAAATATATTTGGGTAGACTGAAAAGACGACCAGGCAGGCAAGCAAACTAATTACAGTCAACTAATAAGTAAGGAGCCCTTGAGAAATTATGAAACCCTCCTGACTCCGTGTGCGAGTGTAACATTAGATGGGATAGTCACCCAATGGATGGCATACGAGTCCGGCGTGATCTTTTTGGTGTCCAGGAAGGAGCAGAGCTCAGGTTCGTGGTACTGCAGCAGCAGCCGGTAGAGATGGAAGGGCCTCCCCTTAGGAACGCAGTCCCTGAAACACGCCGACACACACACACACACACACACACACACACCATTACTAACACACACACCAGCACGACACCCAGGCCATGTGCCCTCGTAATGACATCACAGCTCCATGTTTGTACGGGCTGTCCTGAACTAAACACCCCGGGAGGGGCACACCGTTTTGATTTCCAGGGCCCAAAACCTGTTTGTCAGTTTGCATGCTTTAGACTTTGGTGGGGGTGGCAATTATGGGTTCCCACTTGTACTTCAATGTCAAAACTTCTACACCAATTTGCACAATCTTGCCCCACCAATCAGATGATTGTGTTTCTCTCTCTATGTCACGTCTTAAAATGCCATTTACACATTATGTTTATATGCATCTTAGCTTTTATTTTCCATTTATTACTGCATAAAGAGAGCACTATTTCAGCACAACATACAACTCCACGCTTCACACGATATATCTGAAGCTGACAATAACAGACATTTTGGATTTTGACAGACATACGTCACCCTCACAGAGTCTCCCTCACCTGGGGATGTACTTATTCATGATGGCATAGAAGCAGTTGTAGAGGTCACCGCGAGGCAGATGCAGGCCCAGCAGGGGCTTGAGGAGGTCCGGCCAGCTGAGCTCCTCCGTGAACGTGATGCTCCGAGACTTGCAGTAGAAGGTGATGACTGACTCCAGGTCAGTCAGCGTGCCAGCTCGCTCCTCCTCGGGCACCCCTAGCTTATCTGGTACCAGAAAACAAAACTAAAGTTGCCCGTGACCGTCCCGGGCCATTGCGTGAGGAGAACCACCTCCCCCCCACAGGTCAGGTCTTATTTCACACGATGACACCAGGCTGACGGCAGCAAAGTCTCGCCCTTTCGTCCATGAGCACACGCACAGTAAATTACACCACCCAAAAAATATCTTGAAATAAGATGAAAGCAAGCATGTTCAGGCACCATGAAAAACTGATTAGAGGTGAAGTCTTGTTATCATTACATTCCAGTCACATTCAGAGTCGCTGTAGAGATGTTCACAATGCCACAGGACGGGTTCTGACTTGAGGAGATCCCACATGCTTTGCTGGCTCATCGCTTTCCTCACTTTCGCTTTCCTAGCATTGTAGAGCCGACCCGCATCCGGAGACAGACAAAGGAGGGCAAACCAGACACTGACCAGTAAGCTGCAGGCATCTGTTGTGGATAAGTGTCTGTTCAGGGAGGTCCAGAGAGCCGTCCCACGAGGACAAGCTGTCCCCCTTCCCCGCCACGTTCAGTGCGATCTGCCAACACAGACAGAACCATCAGATACCAGTGCAGGTCAAAGGTCAGGGGGGGCCTGATTCCACGTGGAATTGCTCACACTCGTGAATGAAATCTGTATCTTACAGAATTACTCACCCCATTTCTGGGAGCATATCCAGCACTTTATAAACATTAGCTGAACCTTTTTTCTCAGAAAACATTTTTTTTTAAAACCAACAAACAGGTTACTTTCCTGGGGCAATTTAGGTTAAGTACTTTTCCCAAGGGTACAGCAGAGAGTTCACAGCCTGGATTCAAGACCATGTTACCTGCTACCCTAATCACTGGGACCACGTGATGTTTCGTAAAAACCAAAATCTCCTGCACACCCATTGGGTGCATTTGTACACAGGGACACAGACACACACACACCACCTCAACCCTTATTAACACACCTTAGGCAATGGGTGTTCTTGTCAGAAAGCAGGAATGTAATTACAGCTGAAAGTAAACCATTTACTAGAAACTTCTCAACTGAAGAAAACCGTTTGAGTTTGAGCAGCAGGTCTGAGTGGAGTACGGCAGCGCACCCCCGTGGGGGCAGCCCGTCCCGATCCTCACCTTCCATATTTTGGCTCTGTGTTGAGTCGGAAGCTCACGGCCCTGGATGATGCCCCTCACAGTCTCCAGGTCACAGCCCCCAGAGTCAAGGGCGTCAGCAAGTTCCCGGTCCCTGGAGAGGAGGGTCATGGGACAGGAGCTGGTTTAGTGGGAGAGGGTACAGAATTCCACCATGCAGGATCCTGACCCCGCTCCAAAACCCAGAGAGTGTCTCATCTTCAACAAACAGGCATACAAAAAAACCCCCCCCACAAGATTCCAGACCTCCCTAGAGAGAAATGAGGTAACGGGACACTTACATCAGGTGCTCAAACCCAGAAAAACCTTCAAAGTGAAACCTGAGAGTCAGACTTCTACAAGCAGATACAAAAGATGTGGCGTCATTGAACTCAATATGGCACAGTAAAGGGCTGTACTAGTCATACAGAACAGTGGAGGAGCAAACAGTGGGGGGGGGAGGTATGGGGGGAGGTCAACCATCGGATAAACCAACCAGGACTTCACACAAAACATGCCATAAGGAACTTGAACCAGCAAGCTTCAGCATGTAAATCAGTGTCTTTAACCGCTAAAAGCTGTCGCAGGATGTTAATCTAACCATCAATTAATTAATTTACCAGACTATAATGGGGAAAGTGTGTATTTCACTGCCAGCTGGTTTCCAGTTGGGAAACATGCAAAGACTTAGTTTAATAAACCAAACCTTTTTTTAATTCCTATAACAGGATTTGCCACATCATTAAAAATTAATGCTCACAGCAGGAGAATTAGGCTATTCGCACAACCAACTGAGAAACAAACAGGTCAAACAATAAAATGCATTCAGAACTGAGCTCAGATCCATTGTTTTCAAACACCCTTCTAGTGACCACCAAATGCAACAGCAGCCATAGCCAGTCACACCACACAGTCTCAACTACCAAACGATGAGTTTCAGCTGTCCTAGCAGTTTCTGTATGGAGGAGCCTGTTCCCACCTGTGGCTTGGACAAAGGAACACGCAACCCAGAGCCAACGGTAATTTCAGGCTGGCGAGACTCGGCCAGTGTGATCGTACTGTACAGTTATAGCAAAAAGCCCGTCAATCAGGCCGTCAGGTACTCATTTCCTTCACACGTTAGCTTGTCATTAGCATGCAGGGGAGCGAGAGACAAACGACCGCACTAGTGTATGATTTCCAGCCCAAGACAGACAGAGAGACTCGGCACCATCACTGCTTGGCTCTGCCAAACACAGCTGTATTGAGCAAAAGCAGAGAGCCCACACGACCAGACCAGTGCTGGACCAAGTCGCACAACTTCTGCTTCATACTGTACTCAACCTTATTATATGTGTCAGCTTCTGTGAGGATCTCAGATACAAAAAAAAAAATCGGTGTACAGAATGCTTTTGTGGAGAAACACAAAGAACTTCCTGCATTAATCCCCCCCCCCCATTCCCCGCAATAAACAGCAGCTTCTCCACTTCCTGTCAGCTGTAGGACTTGTGTCTGCTCAGCATCGATTTGCTGAAGGATCGGGTTACTTTTCCTCCCTCCCCAACTGGGCTGAGCGAGTGCGCTGGGTGACGGCATGGACGGCCATCCCACACGTAAAAGGAGGAAGCATCACACCGCACATCGTTCTCTCTATTTTAGTATTTTTTCATAATTTGTGCTGAAAACGTGAACTCGGCACAAAACAATATTACATTTAGTAGCTCAATAATAACGAGCGAAACAGGCAGCCCTTTTGTTGATTAATTTTGACGTGGTCCAGCGGAGTTAAGCACGCAGCGGAGGTTATATAGAAATAAGCACAAATTCAAGTCACCAAAAAGCAGAAAATGTTTATGTTCGCAAAGATTGATTTTCATATTTTCTTGTAAAGTACTGTAGAGTTGTAGACCTCCGAGGTATCGATAGTCTATACGTTCTCTTGTACTTTGACCACATAATCCAACATCAGTCTTTCTTTACAGGGAGTAATTTGTATGGAATGAGTAACAAAAGCCCATTACAATATACTGAGCGTCCATACCGAGATACATTTATATATATTTACGTATTGATGTGACAGTACCGTATAACATTCCTCAGATCACGCAGTAGAAATAGCTGTACTTAAACCCGTTTCCTAATCGCTAAGGACGCCTATCTGAGAAGACGAGGAACGGGAACCCATTGAACGGCCGGCCGACGGGCAGACGGGGCTGACAGCGCGGACATGGGGCAGATGGACAGAAAGGGGAGGCTCTACATCACATAAAACACAGTTATTCGCAGCAGCGCATAAAATCCTGATCGGCAAAATCTTCCACCGTAAAAATACTACCGTCCAGACGTGCGCACAAACGGAAGTACGTTTATTCACCAAAAATGTAAGACCCACCGTCACGATCACAGTACAATGGTCACAGCCTCTCATTCTCCAGCGATTCCCGGACTAACATCCCGTATCAGTGCTTCCCCACATACAGCCAGCATCTGGCTTTTAGAAATTTCGGATCACAGTGATGGGATCGGCAATACTATACACCGCGGAATCTCCCACTTTTACTCCGCCTGAATTTCCATCTTCGCTTTGATTCCCGTTTGAACACGATACATATTCAAAAAGGTTCGCCAAGCTGCCTTACCAGCCGCCCTGGACGACTTCTTCTGTATCCGCCATTGCTATTGACGTCCACGTCACAGGTGCCGTAAGTCGCAACGCTGTGTCGTAATCCTCATTTACACTTGTTGCCACTTAATTAATTAGTGGTCCTGTAGTAAACTTGGTAAAAATCAATTAAAAATGTAAAAATAAATCGTATGTGATATTGATTATATAAGAACTTATTTTAATTAAATAGTTGTATTTATTTCAAAATTGTGCGGGTCTTTTACCATCGCCGTATTTATTGTTGCCGTAATTTATAATTTTATTTGTTTTTTGGAGACCAAGAACAGTGTGAATATTTTATTTTGAAATAACTCCGAGTTATTATTGTATTCCTGGATTATTTATTTTTAATGAAAAAATTTACACATCCATGTAATTACATCAAAACAACGACCTACAGAGTAGCACGTTTATTTAGTGTTATAAACATTACTGATTCAGTCTGCAAACAGAACTTGAGTAGTATAAAAAAATCGGCAGAATGTGTCATGTTATACTCCATATATGAATATTTATTTGTGAATACATTCATCCAGATATACATGATACACAAAGCGTAATAATAAAAAACGTACAAATATCATTGGCGTTTGTACGTTACCAGTCTACGTGTTTAAACATATAGGGATACGCCGTATTACACCAGCAGCATAAGCAAGGCTTAAAATAGCCTAGCTGTCATACAAAACACGCTATAAATATAATTCCGTTTTTTTTTTTCGATATCGATCAGTTTAGTTTGGATCCAACGGAATGAAAACCATGACCTCCGAAGCCAATAAATAACGCTGACTACGGTATAATTTCGGAGAAGATTTTATTTTTAACCTCGAACAACGAGCAAAGAGTCAACCTTGAACAAATTCCCGCATTTATTTTATTTAGGGAATAACAAAACAAAATACGTGGACCATGCACAAAATATACTGCACACTGACATGCGCACACTTCTCTTGGATCAGTCTTAAAAGTTAATCATCATGGTGATGCATAATTTTCTTTGGTATTACCAGAACAGGTAGGACCTTTGTTCTGAAGAATTAGAATTACTAAGTTTCATGTTTTATTGTGAAATCTGCGGGAGTCACGGACTGTATCATTAATTCCACAGGGGGACAGACAACCGTGCATGGGTCGATTTTTTTAATCTTACATGACCCCCTTGAACCTGAATAGGACAAGCGGGTACACGTAATTTCAGCTCATCACTGAAAAAAAGCACAATTTAATCTGCGTTTAAATTCAGCTTTCATTTGAATGAGGGCGCTGTCTGTATAGGGCTCAACCTTGGTCAAGCTGGATTGACTAGTCATCGGTAATATTTGTTAAACAGACATTGGTGGTTGTTTTGTATTAGTCTACTTGAGGAATCAAAGCAGCCTGACAGAATTGATATTGAGTATTTCACTCGAAACCGGGAGAAGGTGAGGTGATTGGAAGGACAGGAAAGGACTTAAAAATAAAGACAGATACATTTGTCTGGGACTTAAAAAAAATCTATTTCAGTACATAATTTTAGTCAAACCTGCGTGCATAGGCTTATAATCATAGCTTTATTAGGATTCGATTCAAGACATTTGAACTGGTATTTCACTTAAGTGCAGTTAAATTTTTAGAAAACACATGAGACTTTACAAATTGACCGTGTTAAGTCTCCGCACAGACGGGGAAAGTTCATTTCACGAGGGGACAGGTGAAGTGCCACACATGGGGTGGCTCGTGCGACCAGGTAGCACAGCGCAACTTCAGCGTGCAACAGCTTTGCTCATTATGCTTATTCGTAATTCAAATGTAGCTCATTGCGGTTTTTGTTTCCTGCGCTTTGACGGACTTCTCCAGCAAACCTAAGCAGGAAGCACAAAAGCCCATTTATGCAAAGCGGGAAATGTTAAAATAAACAAACCAAAAATAGCATCCCCCCCCATCCCCTTACCCACACAGCCTGGGAAAACAAAATATGAAAAGCAAATAATTTCTATAATGAGATTCAGCTTCAACCTAACAAAACTGCTTGATATTACAGTATCACAGAAGCAGTGTCATAACATTTATGAAGTCAAATTCCAGATATACTACACAGAATTATATACAAAACAAACACTTAGGGTTCAGAGCATGCTCCAACAGCTCCCAGATATAGACACTTTTCCAAAAACCAGGCTGCAATATGACACACACCGACTTCATCTCACATTTTTTATTTTCATATACTTCTTACGTAAAATCTTATAACCTCCTTTGTTCACACTTACACAACCTGCAAATGCAAAAAAATAAGAAACACAGTCAGGATAATTTTAACAGTAATAATGTCAGGGAACCAAAATCCCGTAACCTCCTCCTGTGTCGTTTCCCCAGGCTGGACGGGGGCTCTGCCTGGGCCTGAAACTGGGCTGACTGCATTCACTTTTCAGCAAATCCACAAAGACCCAATCAGAAGCTGTTTTTGGTTTGTGCAGTTTTCCATCACATTAAATACTGAACAAAAGGGCCAAATGACAGCACAACATAACAGATTTTTCATTTCCTTTAACAAAAAGGAACAAGAATACTTCCAAATTAGGAAAATGTTCCTTTTTGTGCACGAAAATTTTTTGTCTTACAAATTAAGAAGTTTTCAAATTTTTTTAATGCCCTCACGACAGGCAAATTGCAGCATCAAAATACGGCTCTGTATGACTCCTCAGGACAGCTCAAGGAGAATGTCCAGGATAGTGGGTGTTTTGATCAACCAATCAACAAGAAAGCCAGCTGACCAATCAGATTCAATTTGAAACAGCCCTTTGTGGAAAAAAAAGAATCCAGTCACAAGAATGCTACACAGATAACATTTGGAAGACTGAAGAGGTTTGGGCGTAAATAAGAGACTGGAGAGGCAAAGTGTGTGTGGCAGCGCAGTCACGTTCTGGTGACTCAAGAGCGCACCCCACAGACAGCCGTCAGTACTGTACATCAATGATGCACTTAAACTTCCGCTTTGAGCAAACGTGAGTCTCAAAACCAACAAACGTAAATTACACAATCACGGAGCTCGTGCTGTTTATTTAGTAATGATTCACCATCTTTTACAAAATTAAAAAAACAAAACAAAACAAAAAAACCAGTAGCAGTAATCAGAGGGTGCCGGCCCAAGCAGTGGGGCCTGGCCAATAAGAAGAGGAGGTGGTTGTGGGGGGGGCAGGGGGCAGTTACAGTGTCGGGGGCTTCAGCCCGTACTTCTTCGCCACCTCGGTCTGGGCATAGGCCGCGTCGCACAGCGAGTACAGGTGCGCCATCTCCATCTCGGACTTGGCCAGGTTGATGGCCTTGTTGAACATATCAATGGCCTTGTCCAGATTGCCCCTGTGGAGACGACAGCGAGAGGGAGTCGGGCCGGGGGGGCCACGCGATGCTCACCCAGGAGCGAGCAAACAAACAGGCAAAAGGGCTCACCTCTGCACCTCGATGGTTCCCATGGTCTCGTAGGCAAAGTCACATTTGCTGTCGATCTCAATGGCCTTGCTGATCAGCTCCAGACCAAGGTCCAGGTCCTGCTTCCACTGAAGCTGAAGCAGCCTGGAGATGCATGGCCTAAAGTGTCAGCACCACTCCCACC
>JAODJU010000079.1:2572824-2585149 GCA_026776725.1 Gnathonemus echidnorhynchus
CACCCGCCGCTGCCCACTGTAACTGACCCTTTATGCACATAAGTGGTAGCATTGTCCGGCTCCAGTTCGATGCATTTGTCGTACATCTCGTCCGCTTTCCCGAACTGTTGCTGGTCTGTTAAGGCCTGCAGCATGAAGATGGAAACCGAACGGGTCAGAACCAAATAGCCCACTGGCCCAAACCAAGGCGCGGCAGATGCCTGTGACGGCAAGGACCTGGGTTTTGTGGACGGGTACCTGTGCGTACAACGCATATCCCTCGGCGCACTTGGGGAACCTCCTGATGATGTCCTCAAAGCCCTCCATGGCTATCTGCACCTGGGAAGCATTGTTCCCTGTGTACGCCTGCCTGTACTGGAGCAAACATACGGGTGAGGGGCTGTTATTACACCAAGTAACACACCAACTAATGCCAATGCTGAATGAAGAATACAACAGCGTCATACGCCAACAGCATGGAGCCTCAATTCCGCAAAGCACCGTATGGACACAGCTCAGCCGGAGAGCCTCAGAGGTGTGGCTTATGAAGGAGGGGAGGAGCAATACAGTCAGCTCCACCCAAATGCCCTCAGCGCCCCACCCAAAAACAGCAGAAAACACAGTAATAAAGTTGGGCTACCGATGTGAACGTGAAGCATAACTTAATGTCCTCCATCACTCATTTTTAGTGCGAACTGTAAAAATATGTATTACCCAGAAATAGGGGATGAATTAAAGGAGATTAAACTGAAAGGAAAAGCAAAATGGACGTGTACAGCCGTGCCCGCTGGGACGAGTGGGGTGGGGATGGGGGGCGGCCCACTCACCAGAGCGAAGCACTTCTGCGCCTGCGCCAGGGCAGAGTCCGGCCGCAGGCCGATGCACTTGTCGAAGTCCGACACCGCTTCCTCCACCTGGTCCAGCAGGATCTTCAGCTGCGGGGACACTTTGGACATTAAGGCTGCCTGGATCATCTCGCCGTTCCTCAGCCGGGCCAGCAGGTGATTGGTTAATAAGCTCGAGTCGCAAGGCAGTCAACGGGCCGCAAGTCTTCAAGGCAAACATGCAGCGTGAGACTCAGCGGGGCTAAGCTTCCGTGCCTGTGATCAGGAGGTCGCCGGTTCGAGGCCGGCCCGTAACCCCCAGCTCCCTGGGTGCTGCTATGTGTGGCTGCCCTTCGCGACCAGCTTACTCTCATCTAGAGTGAGCAAACTGGGGGGGCAGTACAGAGAATTTCCCCACGGGGATCAATAAAGTATCTATTGTTATTAGTAGCTTGGGGGGACGGGGGACTTCACTTAAGGTTAACTGAAATATAGTGAGTTTGCATAGCAGTTTGCCCCCCCCCCCCCCAGGAAGGCAGCCACACCTGTCCCCGGTGGTGGTAGACGTCGGCGTTCTGGGGGTCGATCTCGGCGGCCATGTTGAAGTCCTGCGTCGAAAGCTGCGGCTGCTGCTGCTGCATGTACATGCTGCCCCTCTTGATCAGGGCGTTGGCCCGGAGCTGAAAAAGCAGACCGGAGGGTATCAACCCCCCCGAGGAGAGACGTTAACTGCTGAAAGAATGAGGACACGCTGAAACCGCCATGGGGCTCTATGAGGACGCACGCCCCCCCCCCACGACCCGGGTGCCCACCTTGACGTTGGCAGACTCCATGTTGATGACTTGGTCCAGGTCGGGCTGGGCGGCGCTGGCATTGCCGATCAGCAGGTAGAAGGTGGCGCGCAGCAGCAGGGCCTCTGCTGTGTGCCGTCCCCGTGAGTCCACCTCCTTGGAACACTCGCTGATGATCTTGTCATAGTTCTCCTCGTCCATGAACTGCTTGGCCTTCAGGTAACCAGAGCTGAGGAAGAAGCAACAGAAAAGCATATTGGGGGCCTGTATTGGGGGCGGGGTCTCCATGAGACCAAGGAGCTCACCACACAATCCCTGCTGGGGGCTATAAAAATATCCTCAACCTCGTTAACTGCCGTCTCCCACAGAGCTGCAACAACTATAATCATTTTTAAAAAAGTTGACAAATTTTTTGTCAACGACTGGTGGCATTTTTGCAATTTGTTGCATAAATTGAGTATAATGACATGACCAGCGAGTTCTCTGTCATACTTTCATTTCCCGTACACCGTTATGCTCCGCCCACAGCCGTCCGTGGACGCAGGCAGTCGTGCCCAGTACACGCATACAGCAAGTATTCCTCTAGACATACAGAGGGCAGGCGTGCTGCAGCAAATACAAGCAGTATAGTGAAAGGGGTAAACTTGTGCTTACCCCCCCCCCCCAAGCCCCCCTGTGAATTTTATCACCAAAATTTCAAAATGGCAGAATAGTGTTGTTTTTGAAAGCACTGTCAAAATATGCGCCTCGGCATAAAGTCATTAGCAAACAAAATATGGAGGATACAGAGGATCTTTGTTTCCATGTCACTTTGTCACACAGATTCTCTACACTGTAACATTTTTATTTCAACCGTGACTTAAGAATCCCTCTCAATTTTTCTCAAATAAAGTGTTTCAACTTTAAAACCCTGTGTTTTGGGCCAACAACCCCATTAGTCGATTGCCTGATCATAACTGGTTGATTTTTGCAGCTGTCTACTGGCAGCCTTTACGGAGCGCCCCCTGCAGGCTGCTCACCTGGCCGTGACCTCGGCCGCCTCCCCCTCCTTGTCCTTGTCCTCGTCCTTCTTTTCGCCCTTCTGCAGGGGCTGTGAGATGATGTCCTCAGTGAAGGAGCTGAAGTAGGACTTGATAAACTGGGGGGAGGGCATCAGCGGCTCGCGGTTCTACAGAGGCGGGGGGGGGGAGGGCAGGTCAGCATGTCGTCACGGCAAACACAGCATAGCAGCTTTACGGGGGTAAGTGAAGAGGCGTGAGCGGCCCTGCAGGAGGCGCTGTACCTTGTACTTCTCCTTGGCTTTCTCCTTGCCCAGGAGCTTCAGCACCTTGTCGGCCAGCAGCATGCTCTGCTGGTTCTGAAAGGCCTCTAGGATGCACACAGCAGTCACATCTGGGGGGGGGGGTATAAAAGGAGGGGGGGCTGTGAAGGTTTGATATGAAGGCTGGCACATCTCGCGAGGGTTATCCTGTTGTCTGTGTCTAAGGTTCCCGATTGGTCCACAGAAAATCTACCAGGGGGTCCATGGACTCCCAGCCAGACAGGCCCTGTTTCTGACACCATGGCATGTTTTCCGAGACCTCTCCCCCCCCCCCCGGGTAATATCCGCCCCCTCAAAGCTGCTGACCTTCCAGGCACTCCTTCTTGTTGTCCAGCTTCTCCTGTGCCTTGGCCCGGCGGAACAGAGCCTTGACGTAGCGCGGGTTCAGATCCACTGCGCGGGAGCAGTCCTGCACCACCTCCGCCCACTTCATCTGCGTTTGGCAGGACAGGCCGTCAGCGCACCAGGCAGGCCGTCAACCCAGCCAGGCGGCTCATCAACCCCCCTACCCACACGGCCAAATTACTGTGCCTTACACATGCTGTAACAAACAGTACCACACTGTACGGACGTTTGAAAGCTTCCACTCTAACTCAGTCTTCTGGCTTTTAAAACCGTATAACATTAATTGCTTTCACATCAAAGCTCTTAAATTCCCCTACTTCAGCGGTACTCGTACGCCCAGACGCTTTGCTGGGTGTTTAGAGGCTTTCCCGTTATTGCTCATGAAGCAAAAAGCCTCACGGCCCTTTCGAGTAAAGCTGGGAAAGAAAGGCTTACATGGGAATTCTGGGTTTTAGAAGCATAAATCGTCCAATGGGTGAACGGCACACTGGGTGAACCAATCAGCTGCTCACCTGCTGCTCATAGGCGGCGGCTCTGTTCTGGTAGAAGGTGGACAGGTCCCCCTTCTGCTCCGCAGGGCACAAGCTGATGGCCTCTGTGTAGCACTGGATAGCCTGCTCGAACTTGCTGGCCTTAAAGTACTTGTTGCCCCGATTCTTGGCTGCCTGGGCCTGGTCAAGCGGACTCTGCAAGGAAGGGGAGCCATTATGGCCAAAGCAGGCCCATCAGCTTCAAGGCCCCCAAAAACCAAATGCTTCCCAGGACACTCGATTCAAAATCAATGGCAATTCTTTTACATGAATTTAATAAAGGAGGCAGATGCTAAATGAGCGTCATTGTTAATGAGTGTAACGCTGCAGGACCTCCGAGTATCAGGAATGCTGCTGGACTGACAGACCGCCTCTGATTGGCTGGTTTCCCCCTGCTCCTCGCAACCTGCCATGGCTCAGCTGAGCCTGATGAAAGTCGACACGACGCGATTCCTATTACTCTCCAAAAGGCATCCTTTTTTATAAAAAAATTACACCCACATCATCAGATCAAATTACAGCACTGCAGGTTTTATTCCTAAGGCTTTGAGGCCAGCATGGAGATCAATACGCAGACTTCTTCCCGCACTCTGCAGCGCGCTAAGCTGCAGGGTCACAGCGCGTCTATTCGCACACTGCCAGTGACAGCGCCGCCCAAACCACGATCTCCACCATGTCTGAGTCAACCACCTAGCACCAAGCTAGGGGGGGCTGTGCAGGGGGTGTGGCTTAGATAGCAGGGGTGAAAGTCACACTTATAATACGACCTAGACACAAAGGCGAGGACAGTCTACATCAGGACACGCTATGTCAGATAGTCGGTAACATCACTCCTGCAGATAAGTTAGCATATTGCATTTCTGTAAATAATGTTTGTACATTGCATTATCGGCATCGCTAATCAATTACTAGCGACTTACTACCGACATCAATATGAACCAAAGACTCCAGCAACATAGACTGTGTGCTTGGGTGGGCAATCATCAGAGTGTGTGGGACGTTTACATTCATTTGTTTCTGCTTCTGCCCAAAGCAACGAAGGCTCCGAAAGTGGAGTCAGCCAGCCGCCGCAGCCCTCCTGGGGCAGTTATGGCGAAGAGCCGAGCTCAAGAGCCCAGTAGTGACAGATTAACTCCACCAGGCACAACGACAGGGTGACAGCAGTCAAGGACAAGCCTCCAGCAGAAAGACATCCTGCCCTGAGAATCGTAAACATTACCAGACAAAAACGACTGCAATGCTGACCCACCTGAACAGCTCTGCCCGAAACCGCAGACTTCAGGTGAAACAGAATGAGAAGAGGCCACGTGGACCTAAGCTCAGCACAGTCTCAGTCCCCACGCTGCCAGCGGAGGGAGAAATCTGCTCCCCATCAGCAGGATTCGATCGTTCCTGACAAGCTATTGGTTTTGCATTGAGAAACCTTAAGAATATGCAAATCCTGCTTCCAAATAAATTAACCACTGACATGCCGCACACTGCCGACCTGTGCAGAAACTCCTGGAGTAGATTATAAATGAGCTTCCCAGAGATGCTGCAGCGCATTGACCTGGCATACACTGGCACAGTCTACACTGGCACAGCCTACACTGGCACAACCTACCTAATTACCATTAACTGGACACCAACCACTGGCTTCAGGAAATAGCTGTTATGCACACAATACACGGCAACTAATGAAAACAGTACAGTGAGGCTGAGAATGGAGAAGTGTATTTACAGCATTTGTTGGCCCAACATAAAAACCAGGTCAACACAGCACCCAGCTTTAATCTCCATGACGTCAGCACGCTATCCACTGAAGAGCATTCCTTATTTTAAATGCGGCATAATTTCACCCAGGGAGAGAATCATATCAATTTGACATACTAATCTAATATGCACGTCACTCATAAGTAACCTAATGCAAGTCTCCAAAATACTGTAGATGAACATACTTGTCACATTGTGACATTAACACACTGGCGTTTTTCCTGCCGTTACATGTCGCTCTGCCTAGCTACTTCTTGGGTGTGTAAAAGACTCCACAAATCTGAATTCCGGGGTAAGATTTATGGCACGAAGTCGAATCTGACCAGACCTAGATTTTAGAGATATTCAGCTTAAGGCACGATGGGAGGCAGCCCAGACAGCCAGACGCGAGATGCAGCAGGTGCCCACAGCCCGTCTCACATGTCACCCCGCCTCCATCCTACTGGGCTCACGTCAAGGGCTGACGGATGATTCATTTTATCTCACGCTGATCTACATTTTATTTCTACTGACTTGTATAAGGAAGGACTCGACAAGGCGGCATGGCTTGGCCACAGCACCGACACGATGCTACGGGCACATGCAAAGGTACTGACAGTCAGCTTGTGCCCTTGAATGGCGCTCAGAACCACGGAACAAGGCGGGCAGGAGGCACGACTCTGCGGCAGCTACGGCTGTGTAGCTGAGATACAGGGCCGGCTCGCCCTCCGCGGTCTCACCATTCCCTTCTGCTCTCCGCCGTCCTGCGCCTGCCCATGGACGGGACTGGCGCTGCCTTCTGGAGTCTTCCTCTCCCCGTTGCGCTTCGATTTGCTCCGGCTGCGATTCCATAAGTAGACGGCCCCGACTCCCAACACTATGGGCGCCCCCACTAACAAGGCCAGCTGCCATCGGGGAAGACCGCTACCAGACTCCGGCTCGACAGGTTTTGAGGCCGCCATCATTCACCACCAAGCGAGCAGCGAGCACACAGCTCTGACAACCACAGACAGAGGAGAGGTCAAAGAAGGAACTGTGGCATTATGGGATATTGGCGGGGACCCGGAAGTAGGAATCACAACCGGATCAAGATTGATGTCATTTGTGAAAGAATCAGGGAATGTCTGAAAATTAATGTATTCCATTGAAAATAATCTAGTTATTTTTATTCATCATATAAATTGCGACTTTAAAATGCGTTTTATTTATGCATATGATTGTTGATATAAGTATTACATATTACCCTGTTAAATTGATTGATTTAAGGTCAAGGGAACATTGACAGTTTATTTTAAAATATTTACTTTGAATTTTTATTGATTAAACAATTGTCACAGCAGGTATGGTGTAATTTTTCCAATGTTTGTGGTTACATATTTAATTTTATAGTTTTTGAATCGTCTATTCATAACACGCAATTTTAATGTGGCGAATCGCGACAGTTAATGACGTATATAGCTCCATCTAGTGGACATTTAATGTAATTCCATCAAGGGTCAGTCCTGAGCCCTTTCTTGTTTGCCATGGTGATGGGCAGGGTGACAGATCAGAGAGGAGACCCCCGGACTATGATTGCAGATGACATTGTGATCTGTAATGAGAGTAGGGAGCAGGTGGAGGAGACCCTGGAGAGAAAATGAGATATGTTCTAGAGAGGGGAGGAATGAAGGTCAGTAGGACTAGGACAGAGTACGTGAAGGAGAGGGGGGACAGCGGAAGGGTGAGGATGCAGGGAGTCAAGCTGGCGAAGGTGGAGGAGTTTAAATACTTGGGGGAGTGATGGGGAGTGTGGAAGAGAGCAGGCAGAGTGGAGTAACTGGAGAAGAGCAGCAGGAGTGATTGCTGACAGACGGGTATCAGCAAGAGTGAAAGGGAAGGTTTACAAAATGGTAGTGAGTGGGTTAGAGACGGTGGCATTGAGAAAAAGACAGGAGGCAAAGTTGGAGATGGTAGGTGGAGTTAAAGATGTTAACATTTGCATTGGGAGTAATGAGGATGGACAGGATTAGGAACAAGTATTTTAGGGGGACAGCTCAGGTTGGACAGTTTGGAGACAAAGGCGAGATTGTGATTGGTTTGGGCACGTACAGAGGAGATACGCTGGTTATGTGGGGAGAAGGATGCTGCGGACAGAGCTGCCAGGCAAGAGGAAAAGAGGAAGGCCAAAGAGGAGGTTTATGGATGTGGATGAGGTGAGAGAGGACATGCTGGTGCCTGGTGTTAAAGAGTTAGATACAGAGGACAGGAAGAGATGGAAAGAGATCATCCACTGTGGTGACCCCTAATGGGAGCAGTGGGAGGAAGAAGAGGAATGCTTGTTTCTTGATCATGTTCAATAACATTTGTACATCAGTACTAAAATACGTTTGTATTCAACAGGAAATAATCTGAGTTTTGTGTTTGCATGCATGCACATTTGCATTTGCATGCACAACTAACAGGTCACGCATAGTAACATGTTTGTCTCAGTGAGTAAAAAGGATGGGAAAGTTGGACTTTTGATGCCCCAATCATGCTTTTGTAATGGAAAAATTTAAACAATCTTCCATTCTATTGGGACCACAGTGTGTGCAAGGAGCCTAGAATGGAGGAGGGGGAGAGTGTCAGGAGGCGAAGGCATCTGCAGCCGGACTGGAGAGCATCATCGCTCCGTCTGGTGAGACTCGTGAGGCCATCTGCTTGCAGCTAAATAGTAACTATGACAATGACAAGCAATTTATCTATGTGTATCCTTAATTATGTTGTCCTTCCTGTACTTCTGTATATGTAATACATAGGAGTTGAGAGATACACAGTCATTCAAGCGCTTTACCAAATCATTCAAAACACTGTAAAAATACATAATATTCTCATTTTAATTTTCCCCATGTGTGTCAGTGAGCCTTGGGCACCCATGACCCCATCGTCGGTTCACTGGTTGCCCTTCCTTGGACCACTTCTGCTAGATACTGACCTCTACATGCCAGGAACACCCCACAAGCTCTGCCGTTTTTGAGTTGCTTTGACCTAGCCATCAGAATTTTACCCTTGTCAGAATCATTCAGATCCTTACACTTGCCCATTTTTTCTGCCTCCAACACATCAGTTTTAAGAACTGACTGTTAACTTACCTAATACATAATGGCACACTTGCCATAGTAACAAGATAATCAGTGTTATTCACTTCACTTGTCAGTGGTTTCAATGTCATGGCTGATCAGTGATGGTCAGGGACGAAAAAGAATCTGTTTGACAGCCACCACGGAGGTTCATCCAACGAGGGTAATAAGCGACGACGAGCGAGCAGACCCCGCCGCCAGGAAGCCGCAGCGGCACTGAGCATGTGCTAGCTGACAGCTTGGAGAAGAGGCTGCGTGACATAGCCCTTCGCTGACAGGCCACAGCTGCGACACCTGCACAGGTGAGTTTGATGACTATATCAATCATGACTGGCCTCGGGGTTAATTGGTTCGCTTCGTAATTGAGCAGCAATTACATACCAACAATGCATGGTACTTACAGCTGAATAAAACAGACCATCATAAGTGGCTCTTTTCTGTTGAGTACATGTGCAACTTTTTATAAGAACACTTTAACGCAATAAAACTGATTGAAGCCCTGGTACATTATTTTCTTTTATTGGGGCATTAAATGCAGGTTTACATGCACTTGGGGGCACTGGTGGCCTAACAGTTAGGGAGGTGCACCTGTAATCAAAAGGTTGCTGGTTTGAATCCTTGACCGCTGCAGTACCCTGAGCAAAGCGCTGCTCCCCAGGCACTGAATTAGCTGCCCCCTGCTATGTCATGATGTTGCATATGGGTTAAATGCAGAGGATCTCGTTGTTGTGCACTGTGTGTCAACAAAGACAACCAATCACTTTCACTTATTTGTGCCTCAGCAGTGACTTGGACATGGTCTCTGTCAGAACAATGCCAAACAAGTGTTTGTTGTTCATGAAGATACACAACCTGGCCTAAGTGGAAGCGGGAAGCTTCAATACTCACCACCAGTACCAGCTAAGGTCAGGAAAATGAACCCAGCCCTTTTCAGTCGAATAGGCACAGATAGAACGGCAGATAACGTGCATTTGGTTAAACAGATAGACGATCGGCCTCTTTGGTAAGAAAGTGCTCCCAGGGTTTTTTTGCATCCCCTTGGTCTGCACCTGTGTACAACAGCTCAAGCGTGGAGGTAGATTTAGCAAAAAGTTATACGCCAGACTGCATGTGAGATGAATTCACATACCAATATACGCATGAGGACCAGACGCATTAAGTCAGATGAATCCAATCGACGTCGCCTTTAGGAAAGATGGTTTAATTCTTTGCGAAACCCTTTGCAAACGGCAACAGACCAGGACAAAATAAAACTCACTCTTGTAAGTGCCTCAAACACGCAATTCTTTCTCCATGAAATCACATCTACGTCACGCCTACTCCACTGATAACAGGCGGCCAGGAGGAGGGCCTTTGGGTGGCAGGACAGTGGCAGTGTGCCCCTGAGGCACGACTCCACTTCTGGGGGGAGCAGGAAGGATATCTCCTGCACCACCGGTGACACAACCCTCCGCAGGCAGCGCCGACTTCATTCAGAGTGGCACAGACTCTCAGGGTATAGGACGCCCTTCATTTGTCAGCCTTCATTGTGCTCAAATTTTGGCCAATAGGATCATTGGAAAATTCTCAGAAGTAAATCGTGATTTCCATGGATGGTGGTAACAGTATTTGTTTGGTCAGTTGTTACTGAGCCCTTCCTCTGTACCTGCATCTGCAGCATTTGGTTCCTAACCAGTCTGCAGTGCTGCCAGCTCCACCCCCATCCCAGAAGCTATTTCAGGGCCCATGAATGCCCCCCCTGGTTTTTAGAGCACATCTTTGAGGTTCCAGCTGTCCTGTCTGGGCTCTTCAGCGTTACCTCCCGAGTGCCCAGTCTGACTGACGGTAGTAAGCAAAATAGTATGAAAATCAGGTTTCATAATCAGAAAGCAGGTGAGGACTGAATGAAGCAATCAAGCCGAAATATAAAACCAGCTTTTTAGAATTAGAGATCAGTGGCCATTGTTGACACACCACAGCACACAAAGAAATGTGTCTTCTGCATTTAACCTATATGTGACACAGCAGGGGGCAGCTAATTCAGCTAAACACCTCAGTGGTGTCTTGTTGGTTAGGGATTCAAACCTGCAATCTTTCAATTACAAGTGTGCTTCCTTAACCATCAAGCCACCACTGCCTTTTGTTATAATATGAATCAACTGCTATCAAAGATGGAAAAGTTTTTCATGCATATTCACTACATCTGGCCATTGCACATACAGGAACTTTTATGACATCCCTAAATCCATAGGCATCAATATGGAGTTGGTTACCCCTTTGCAGCTATAACAGCTGCCACTCTTCTGGGGAGGCTTTCCGTGAAATTTTGGACACTGTCTGTGGGAATTTTTGCCGATTCATCCAGAAGAGCATTTGTGAGGTCAGCCACTGATGTTGGGCATGAAGGCCTGGCTCACAATCTCCATTCTAGTTCATCCCAAAGGTGTTTGATGGGGTTGGAGTCAGAGCTCTGTGTGGGCCAGTCAAGTTCTTCCACACCAAACTCACCCAACCATGTCTTTTTAGACCCTGTCATGCTGGAACATAAAGGGCCGTCCCCAAATTGTTCCCACAAAGTTGGAAGCAAAATTGTACAAAATGTCTTGGTATGCTGAAGCATTAAGTTCCCTTCCCTGGAGCTAAGGGGCCCAGCCCAACCCAACCCCTGAAAAACAACCCCACACCATTATCCCTCCTCCACCAAACCTTACAGTTGGCACAATGCAGTCAGGCAGGTAATGTTCTCCTGGCATCTGCCAAACCCAGACTCACCCATCAGACTGCCAGACAGAGAAGTGTGATTTGTCACTCCACAGAACACGTTCCCACTGCTCCAGAGTCCAGTGGGGCCCTGCTTTACATACTCCATGTTTGTTTGATATCTTTTGGAAAAATAAGGGGTGATGTCCTGACTAAGATTTATCCACCTGTTTTTTCAGGCTGTGGGTGTCTGGGACTACCTGGCTGCAAGTTCCATATGCAGAGAGCTATGGGGGTGAGGGAGACTTGAATGCTGGTTGTTGGGTTGCAAGGCAGCAGTGCTAGCCACTGTGCTATCCAGCCACCCCCCTCCTATCTTTCCCTGTAGGTAACTGATGTAGTTGCTTTCTTTAGGCTCCAGCTCATATTCTCAGAGAGTCAAGCTGTCAGCAACCATGGTACCTGTAGTTTGGACTGGGTATTCTGTGTAAGGCTAAGTAGGCTTTGGTCTGGTCAGTGTTTGGATGGGGGCCTAGTTTTGTTGGTCTGGGAAGATCCTGGTTCTTTACTGTAAGGCCTCATTAAGGGTTGTTTGATATCTTTTGGAAAAGGAATGGATGATGTCCTGACTGAAATCTGTTTTTTTAGGCTGTGGGTGTCTGGGAATACCTGATTGCAAGTTCCACATGCAGGGAGCTATGGGGGTGGGGGGGACTTGAACCCTGGTCCTTGGGTTTTTACTGTAAGGCCTCATTAAGGGTTGTTTGGTATCTTTTCGAAAACGTAGGGGTGATGTCCTGACTAAAAGGCTCCAGCTCATATTCTCAGTGATCAGTGTTTCAAGCTGTCAGCAACCATTTTGTAAAAGAATAGTAGATATACTGACTTACGCCAACTATACAGTATATGTGTATTGGAAAATTTGGTGTGCTTATTGTGTGTGCACTCTTCAATACTGTGTGTACCCTGACTTAGAATTATGTGGATGACAAGTTATCTACTAGGTATTACCCACTAATATACCATT
>JAODJU010000079.1:2585249-2597242 GCA_026776725.1 Gnathonemus echidnorhynchus
GTAAAGTACAGATACGTAAAAATGTACTTAAGTACAGTAACGAAGTACAAATACTTTGTTACATTCCACCACTGGTTTTGTTATATGTTCATATTTTCAGAAACAACGTAGACTAAGTGTAGTAACCTACAATTCTACATATATTCTTCCCTATTGTTATCATACGCTTTACTACAGACTGCAGATACAATCCTAAGTACATAAAGGGCTGGACTCTGATTAATAATTGGCTCTGGACGAACCGGCACAAATAATCACTGGCCCACCGGGAAAATGCCCGGAATGCCAGATGCCTGGTCCAACCCTGAGTATATAAAAATACAAAATAACGGCCTAATCATAGCCTATGCATTCACATACAGTGACATACAGCCTGTTGCACATTCAGGCTGAAACGCGGTTAAGGACACCTCTGTTCTCCCTCTCTGTAAACCCTGATACTGTAAGCACGACGGCGTGAGTCTGTGGTCGTTTCTCTTTCTGCGTTTAAATGGGGCCGATGGGAGGTTTTCCTCTGCCGCGTGTCTGCTGGCACGTACTGAGGTTTACGACCCGAGCGACCTCCTTCTAGTCCAGCTGAAGAAAAATCTTGTTTCCCTGTGGGTAGAGAAAACGAGGTCTCCGTAATCCTCACCCTGCCTTTGATGAGTTAAAAACATTAGTACTGTCCCTTTTACCAAAATATGCGTCCATTTCAAGTACAACGTATGCAAAAGAAAGTGCATAGAATCAAATTATATATGCATGAAGTCTAATTAAACCTTGTGTTGCATTCCAGACTTTAAACTCGTAAAAAGTTAAATGATTTTTAACAATGTAACACATCTGAAAACTAATGGAATAGCGGATACAAAGAATCAAAGTTGGTGAGCGAGCGTCCGAAGAGGCGGAGTGAAAGTGCAGACGTGGAATATCGCTGGCAGGCGACGGGGAGCCGATCGTGTGTAGGGGTGGTGTCTCCGGGCGAGCCGTAAGCCAAATTAGACCTTTGAGAAAGGTTTCCTCAAAGACCGAAAAAACATCGTTTTTTGGTAAATTGTCTGTGAAACTCCTCCACCGCTTGGAAGATAAGATCATTGTTCGGGTTTGTTTTGTATAAACGTTTTTTTAAAACGTTTCTGAAATTTATTGTTTAGTATTAGTTCCTTTAAACATTGTTTACTAGTTTATGGCAATCTGAACGTTACTTGTGACGTTTATTTTAACGGGGAAGTAAAACGGAGAAGTCCATATGCCCAGGTTCGATGCGTTGACTTGAACGCAGCAGAACTTCAGTCTCTGGACCACTGGCGAGGTAAGAAAACGCACGTATCTCCGATGAATGCTGAAGAAACGTCATAGAAATCAAACTGTATCCATGATGCAAAAATATTATCATTAAGTGATGAAGTAGTCATGTCTTCAAAACGTTATGTAGTAGTTTTTAGAACTGGTTTTGTGGACTTTGTTAAACTTTGTTAAACTGTTCCTCCCAAATCTGATTTCAGTAAGCTGCTTTTATTATCTTTACTGGTATAAAGTATATAAATGTGTCAGGACAGATGCAAACACAGATCGTAGGTAAAATCAGAAACGTAAACATTTCTAGATTGGTTTATCTATATTTTTAATCATTCATGATATACGAAGTACCGAATTATCCTTTAGACGCAATAACTGTACGTAAGAATCTAAATAAGAGTTTTATTTTTTCTTTGTGTCTGTAATTATATCTGTATTCATGTAAACCTGTGTATGAAACAGAACCGACATCAGTCGATACTTCCCGAACCATTTTCATTAGTGAATAAGAACACTCCTACCTGAGTTATTGGAAAATCTTGCTAAAGTTGTATTTTAATATTATGGTGAGCTACGTAAGAATGGGAAATGTGTCTGTGTTTGGTATAATGTGTGCAGGGATCGACCTCTTACCCGTCGGTCTGTAAAAGCCGGTTCGCCTTGGGCAGGTTCATCATCATGGAGCATCAGCCACGTACGCTGCGCTGTCTGTGATTTGTGTTTGGGCTGTGGAGAGCTTCCGACTGGTAGATCAGTGTTAAGTTGCAGTTTTGCAAAATTAAAAACTGCTTTACAACGTATCACGATTACTTCGTCCAGTGTTTTTTGTACTGAGTGTTTTCAAAGAAATTATTTATCAAAAGCAGCTATTACCGTTGCGGGCTTGTGTGAAATATTCCATTATTTTTCTTTACCTGAAATTATTTGGAATTGCTTGTTTGGTTTAATTCGGGGAGTTCTCTAAAATACATAACAGCTTAGAGCCTTAAGATCTTTATGAAGAAGAGCCTCGACAAAGAGGTGCCCAGTTTACACTGTTCCCTGGCGATGCGGTTCGGTTTTATCTGGGAGGTGAGCAGCAGACTGTTTGAGGGAAAGATGGAGAGACATTAGGCCCAGGAGAGTTGACGATTGAACCATAGTCCACACGGCCCGTGTGGGCGGTCTGGTGAAAATATTTACCCTGATCTCAAGGTATGGCTTTTATTTGTGCATTTTTAAACTCCCCAAGGCTTTGAGGTCACCAGTTATGGAAAGCTTTGGTCAGGACCTATAACTCCGCTGACATTCTAACACCTACCAGTCACCTCCCATCTACCTCCTTCCTCTCTTTTAATGATTAACCTGTTTGAGAAGCAATGCAAGTTTTTTTTTTTCTCAGAAGTTGTTTCAATTCAGGTCACACTAGACTAAAATTTGTGGTTGTGTCTGATGTACTTGAACCCGGATTCCCTGAGGTCTCACAAGCATCCTCTTCAGTCCAGAGATTTACCTCAAGCACAAGCATCTACCTTCTAATGCCGCCTTCCACGCTGCATTCTCAGTGGTGGCTGTCATTCTGCTTTAGAGCCTTGGATCGTGTTGAGGTCTTAGGGTAGGTATTTAGAAAGAGTAGCTTCGTTTAATAATTATTTTGGAACAACATAGTGGATCAGTGGGCAGCAGTGCACCGTGTTGGTGGGTTTGATTCCTATGTTGGCTTTGTGTGCTAGTTCTGCTCATGTTCTCCTGGATTTTCCACACACAGCTGTAGTTCTGATCAGTGTGTGTTCCCTGATTGGCTGGTGTCTCCTGGTTCCCAGGACACACTGCAGACTCATCATGACCCTGTAGCAATGTTGGGCATTCCAGGTCCAGAAACTATAAATCCAGACCAAGATTTTGTTTCTACCAACCAGTTGAGTGCTCTGTGACTGTGACTCTGATATGCCCAACACTGTCCTGTAGTTGGTGGCTGTGGATAGATGGGTGGGTGGGTGTATTATTCTGTTTTAATAGTGTCATTCCACGAAATATGGACTGAATCTTGGTGATCTGTAATTCTAAACTATCTGTGAAGTGTTACAGTAGAATAGTGCAGGAACAAACTTCCTCCTTTGGTGTGCTGTGTCACTGTCCAGCAGGCTCTAAGGCATCTCTTTGGCACTTCAGCCTCTCGCTCTATAATCTGTCTGGATGGTTTAGTCACCTTATGATGAAGACAGTCACAGCTCTGCTAGTCAGCGGCTCCTGTTTCGGTTTGAATTCGCCATTCCTGGGGCTGACTGTGCTGTTTGGAGTGGACTGTGCCATGGGCTCTTCACGGCCGTCTGCATATGTGTGTGTGTGTGTGTGTGCGTGTGTGTGCGTGCAATTTGCCAGCCTGTGTGTCTGCCTTTCATGCTGCTGATGAGATGCATGCGCAGTGAAAAAAGGATCAAAGGGACTGTTAGCGCGTTGAAAGAGATGCGCAGACGCTGCACCGGGCTGCTCGTCTTTCTTCACCCCGCAGAGTCTGGATGCACACGAATGCGCATGTATGATGTGTGTCCATGTTCCTTTCCACACGGCATACATTCTGCACTCACAGGTACCGGAGCGTATTACAAACTTATCATACGGGTATGGAGGCCATGAACAACAACAGTGGAGTGGGACTTCCATTAGTGAGTCATGTGCTTGATGGTATCTGAAGAGACGTTAAAGCTGCATGTGCTGCTTAGGGTATCTCATGGTCAGACCTTAGCTCAGCTCAGTTGTGTCCTCCTTTGAGGCTCAGCTGAACTAATGAGCTTTTTGTGGGCTTTTTTTGGCATCAGTTGAAGGAGCATGTTCTGTGTGATTAGCAGATAAGGGTGCTCCATCATTTACCTCCTCAGCCCAATCAGCCAGGCACTATTGACCTACCTAAGGACCATCCAACAAGCTCTGGAGGTCAGCCACTTGGAGTCCAAAAAGCTACCTTGTTAGATCAAAACTAAAAATGCTTCTGCATCTTGTTGCTTTTTTTTTTTTTTTGCTCTGAAGAACATCAGCTCTAAAACAAAATCTGGATCAATCCTTAAGAAATGAGGGGGAGAAGACAGATGTGAAAGTTCTCTTGTGCTTCCTGAGTGCCACTTTCTGTCCAGGTCTTATGGGTCTCCAAGGACCTGTAATCACAGAAGACTGAAAACAGGGCCGCCTAAATCAACTTTTTATGTCCTGTTCATTATCGAAATGCAATTTGAAAATATCAGGCTGTAACAGTGATACAGTGATACAAGGAAAGGAGACAGTGCTCACAGAAAGTCCTGCTTAATTCGGCAAAATATTGCACATTTATCAGTTTTAGAACAAAAATCATTATTCATTTGTTTACAAAAATATACATAACATTAGAAACAACCAATATTTTAAGTAAAACATTGATTTCAAGTAGTAATAAGTCAAAACCCACATTATAGTGCTAAAGGAGCTGTCCTGAGTTAAAAAGTTTAACGACTTTTTAATAGTAACCTTCGCAATAACATCAAACACCAAACATTTGTGTTTAGTTTCCCTTTGGGAGTCAGAGACTCCAAATGCAATTAATGGCAAAATGGCAAAGCAGAGCTGAATGAGTCTGTCAAAAAACATTATGACGTATAATAAAAAGAAAGTGTCTGTGTGCGGCGAATATGTGCAGATATGTTACACATTGCCTGTCAATGTACTTCTGTTATGAAACCATTAAATTTGCAACCATTTATATTGAATTAAGCAAGTGTCCCAATACTTTCTGGGAGCACTGCATGTTTGTGTGTCATAATAATAATCAGTTTGACTTATTTTACTTCAGGTTTGTTCAAATGAGCCAATGCCTTCCTCTGTTGCAGGTACACTGAGGCACCATGGGTAATTTTAAGGGCCATGCTCTACCAGGGAGCTTCTTCCTCATCGCAGGGCTGTGGTGGGCAGGGAAGTTCTCCCTGTGTTATGGCCTCCGCAGGAGCAGGAGCATGGGACGTCTGGCCAGCAAGGTGGTGCAGCGCCGTGTCGAGGTCTGTGAGGCCTCTGTCATTCTGGCCTTCTCTGTGATCGGTGAGGCTTCTCACGGCGATGAAGAGGCAGCAAAGGTCACCCAGCTTAACGATGGCTTTAAGGGATGTATGAACACTGTAAAGCTGATGATACACTGGGCAACGTTTTGAGCAGTGTTGCCAGGCAACTGCCGGCCAGGTGAGACAAAGGACAACTCATCTGGATCTGGATGATCCTGAAAATTTGCCTACGGCCGATCGAAGATTTTCAAAGTGGAAAATTATTTTCCAGTATCAATGGGGAAGTGCCAGCCAACATTAATCATCAGCATTGCTCAAAAAGCCCTGTGTATCCTAAGAGTTCGTTAGGACTGGAGCAGTGAGCTGCATTTTTGGGATACAAACCAGTGCTGGGAGATGCAGTGTAGGCTTTTAATTAAATTCCGATTTGTCCACGGTGACATTCATCGCTTCCTGTGTGTTTCAACAGGCTCACACACTTACACGTTTACACGTTTATGTGTACGTTTGGATTAACGCTACATGAATGGCACACGGTCAGGTGACTGCGCTGCACTCATGTGACCCGGGTCTGTCCTCTCAGGCATGCTGGCGGAGCAGTTTGTGTCTGATGGGCCCCAGCTGCATCTCTATGACTACGCCGAGCACCACTGGGACCGGCTCATGAACTGGCAGCACGCCACCATGTACCTGTTCTTCGCCCTGGCGGCGGCCGGCTCGCTGGCTATTCACTTGACGGATGCCGCCCCCCTTGCATTGGACCGGCTGCTGCTGGGCATTGCATTTTCTACAGAGGGTGAGTGAGTTGCACAACCCTCTCGCCTCCCCTTCCCCCTCTCCCCGCCGCCTCCCCTTCCCTCTCTCAATGCCGCCTTCCCTGCAGGCTTCCTCTTCTTCTACCATCTCCACGGCCGCGCCATGCTGGACGTCCATGTCCACCAGTTGCTGCTGTATGCCATCGTGGGCGGGGCCTTCACCTCCATCTTGGAGGTGTTCCATCGTGGGAACGTGGTGCTGGAGCTGCTCCGGGCTGCACTCTGTGTGCTTCAGGGCAGCTGGTTCTGGCAGGTGTGTGGGAAACCAGGCCCTGGCATTTTTAACAAAGCGTCGTTATGGCTGTGATTAAATAACTACGACATGCAGGGTCAAAATATTTGGCTGCGCATTAGCATGGCTAAGACAGCAGAGATTCTGAATGTGGCCTGATTTTTGATGCCAGATGTTTCCAGCATCTCCAACAGCCGTCATCCAGTAATGCCAGGTCTATGGCTGAAAACACTGTGTTAATGAGAGAGGTCAGAGGAGAATGCCCAGACTTTTAGTGTAAGCTAACGGGAATGCCATGAAAATAACAGCGCAGGACAGCAGTGCTGTGCAAAAAGGCTTCGGCGAATGAAATGATGCTTTATTTACCATTTGCACAAGTATGCATGCAGGTACACTGGAATGCTGTAGTTGTCGCATATCCCATCATGCTCTGTTTGAGACACAGACAGACAGACAGACAGAGGTGAGAGTCAGAGCAGGGTCTGGCCATTTATCCGGCACCCCTGGAGTGTTTTTCAGGGGGTTAAGGGCCTTGCTCAGGGACAGAGGTTAACCTGCTACGCCACCCCCCAGTCCCTCCTCAGCCAACCCTTCACATGGTACTGGAGACAAAAGTGATTAGTAAAAGTGATTAGAAGATACGTGTGTAATACATGTGTAGTGTGCGTGTAATATGTGTGTAATATGTGTGTAGCGTGCGTGTAGTACACTCACACGTGAGTGGGTGAGTGCTGCCTCCCGCTAACGCCCCGGCCCTGTGCCGTCCCCCAGATCGGCTTCGTGCTCTACCCCCCCAGCGGCAGCGCCGAGTGGGACCTGAAGGACCCCAACAACATGATGTTCATCACCATGTGCTACTGCTGGCACTTGGCCTGCGCCCTGCTCATCGCCGGCTTGGTGTACGGCATCATGTCCTGGTGAGAGAAAGCAGGGCAGCCCCCCCCATCACCAGTGTGGTGTGGTACTCAAGTAGCTGTACCTCGCTACACTACCTAAGTATTATCTTGGCTACTTTATAATTGAACACAGATGGCAACTTTCACTTTGTACTGAACTACAATTATAAAGAAATTCTGTACTTGTTAATATAATATATTTCTATGGTAACACTTTACTTGACGGGACACAAATATTATGCTATATCTTATGTATTAACCACAAACTACATGCTGATCTCGTGTTAATTCATCATTAATGAATCGTGACACATGTTTTATACAAAGTATTTACTATACCTGTTAATTCTGTAAACTTTTGTGAACTACTAAAGTAACTACTGAAGGATCAAGTAATGAATATCCATCCATCCATCCATCCATTGTCCAAGGTCGTAGGGGGTCCGGAGCCTGTCCCTGAGGCTATGGGCGCACAAGGCTGGGAACAAAGTAAAGAGTAACACCAGTGAAATACTGGTCTCATATTTGTTCATCTTTAATGAATCGACACACCTGTTATCTCAAGTAGCTACTATATATATATTCATAATATGTTCATGATTTGCACTTCAGTAGTAACTGAGTTATTCCTAAGTATTTTTGCCCTGTCAAGTAACGTTTTACCATTTCCATTGACAACGGTCCTTACTAGTTAGATTTTGCTTGTCCAACCTAATTTTGTCTGCAGTGGTATTTTAGATTGCTACTCATTCCATAGCTGTTGGTCGCGTACAGTCACTGGTGGTAAACGCACACAGTGTAATTATTTATAAATGTGTATAAAAAATGCAGAATTTGAAAATTAAATGGTGTACATTCTCTCTCCCATGATCACGTGCTTAAAGCACACTCTACTGGTCACTATACTCTGTGTGATAAAGCACACTATACTGGTCACTATACTCTGTGTGATAAAGCGCACTATACTGGTCACTATACTCTGTGTGATAAAGCGCACTATACTGGTCACTATACTCTGTGTGATAAAGCACACTATACTGGACATGTCTTTGTCATTTTAGGTTTATGGTTTTAGGTTATTAGCCCATTTATTCTGCCCTTTGTTCTTTGAATGGATCCAGTGCACTTAATAAGTATTGGAAGAGAATGCAACATTAGGCCTGTTGTGAGATCGTGCAAAAGTATTCTGACTGCATCAAGTTTTTCTTGTGGAAACAGACACGGAAGGCTATTGTACCTAACTGACTACCAAAATTTTATTTAAGCCTTACCATTTAATAGCAGCTACATACTTCTGATGCTTAAGTTCTGTTAATATCAGATACTTTAAAACTGTTACGCAAACGGTATTTTAATGGGTGACTTAACTTTTAATTTTCCTAGTAAGGTATTGCTAATTTTCTGAAGTATGGTTTTTAGATGCTTTGTCCACCACTGCCCTCTACCCACAGCACTGCTTCCCTCTCTGGTCCTAGTGTCCCCCAGACGGTCCACGTTTTTGCTCCCTCCCAGGTCTGGAAGGATTGTCTGACTGGGGGCTGGGAGGGAGCAAAAACGTGGACCGTCTGGGGGTCTCCGAGGGCCGGGTTGGGAATCACTGACCCACAGCCCTGTCATGGGAACATCCTGCTTGCCCTGTAGGTGGCCTACTCCCAAATGTCAGTAGCAGGTTGCAGTTTGAAGGTGGAGACGCCGTGGTCCTTCACAGGCTCTTGAACCCTTGCATGCCAATGGTGGGCTGCTTAGAGGAATATTTCAGCGGTTTGTTTGATTATTTATGGCATCGAACTGTGAGGAAACCAATCAGAGAGCCGGTCGGCTGTGTGATCCAATGGGGTGTGAGGAGACATGGGGCTGCTGGTAAACTTGGTGTTGGGTATTTTTCTTGCACAGGCTGGTGCGTTCAAGGATCAGGAAGATGCCCACCATGGAAATGGGCCTGCTGAAGAGCAGAGAGAGGGAGGAGTCTGAGGACGAGATGTAGCGTCTGCGCTGGCGTATGCATCAGCGACCAAACATCACGCACGTTTCCTCAGCCGCACACACAAGCACTGACCATGAAACATCCCACACACATTTAAACCAAAACAGAAACAGGCACCCTGACAGACACCTCTGTCACGATCAAGCATTCCGTCTACAAATTGGAAACCAAGGGAGATGAACACAGTCACTTTCCTCATTTCAATACAGTGTGTTATTAGTTGACAAACATGCCCCTCAGCTCAGGTCCTTGAATTAACCTCACACTGATTACATGAGGAATAGGGCTTCCCCACCCCTGGTCTGTGACCATTCCCACTCTGTGTCCAGCGTCCAAGAGGGTCGTGGGAGGCTGAGGGTTTCTGGATGCGTTGTTTAATTTCCAGAAATCAAGTATATATTGTTCATTTGGTATTACTCCTCACATTCCTCACATAAATGAACATACTACTTATGAAATCGCCAATGGATCCAGCAGCAACCCTAACCCCGCCCCCTGCGCCCCCCCATTGCATGACGTAGACTGGCTCACGAACATCAGACAGTTGCGAACCCATAAGCTAGAACAATGCTGGACTAATAGAATTCTACCAAGCTAAACAATATGCTTCCTTTGGTTGCACTCTAGGATATTTTCCTACTATTGCTGAGCTAACATGAGATAAAAACTGAAGCGTTTGTATTAGAATGATGAATCAGAATAAGTTTAGTGGATAAAACTTTCCCGACGGCTTTGCTCAGATTAGTTTCCCAGTGAGTCTTTTCCTTACCTAACTGAAGGACATACCACACTACGTTTCATAAGTTATACTCTTGCTACAATCTTTCTCTGTTTAGCAGGTGAGAAAGACAGCTCATGAACTTGAACATTGTCCACCCTGGTATTGCATTTCTTTTGATAAAAGATAATTACTATAAAAGCTTTCCTTTTGACAGACCGGAGACATTTGTCAATATGAAGTTATACGATTACCCCAAGAAAGGTTATTCAGGGCAACCGGACTTATGGAGTTATACGATCTTGTTAATGAAATTATATTTTAGCGCCATCCTGTGGCATAAGACTTTAATTACAGCCAAACATTTT
This sequence comes from Gnathonemus echidnorhynchus, assembly GCA_026776725.1. NCBI lineage: Eukaryota > Metazoa > Chordata > Actinopteri > Osteoglossiformes > Mormyridae > Gnathonemus > Gnathonemus echidnorhynchus. The sequence continues at coordinate 2,595,545 of JAODJU010000079.1, forward strand.
TTTCACGGTTGTATTATTACGTATTTTTAGTTAATATCATCGGAACCTAGTACAGATAATTATAGCTTTATTTTATTATGCGGATTTAAGTGCAATTTGGAAATAATCTTGAATTGCGTGATATCGTAATTTATTACGCGGCGTTTAATTTTGTTGTATTACGAAGAATGGGATTCCTTTTAGTAATGTGTAAATTATCAACCTGCCCTGTAAATCTGCTATGATGTATTAAATATAAGGGTAAAAGGACACTTAAATTAGCAATTTTGACCTTGATATTAATCGGGAAGTATTCAGACGGTGTATATAAATTATTCCTGGAGAATCATCTGCATTGTTTATGTTGATTTCATTATTAAATGTACTCATTTAATTTGATCACGGCTCTGCTGACATTTGGGTAAATTGCTGTTCAGCGGGTACTCGTCAGTAAACCAGTAATTATTTCTCTTCAGTTTTGAAGCGACTACAGGGATACTTAATAATGCGCTTTTGAGTGTCATTATTTGTAACGGTTGCCTGTTTTTTTTAACGATTCCTGTTTTAATTATTGTTTCGTGGCTATTTAAAACGACATTTTATCTGACGACAGACTGTGCTCTCCTACCACTGTGCTAGCGGAAAAATAAAAAATAATGATAATAATTGACAATAATAATATGTTCCTATTGTTGTTTTCATTATTATTATTGGCTGTAAAGTTACCTCACATTTCTAAGGGTTATACTCTGCATGTGTAACTTGTATGTCCTTCCCGACTTCCGCAAGTGGCCTCTTGCGGTAAATTGCCCATACGATTTCTACGTATTACACTGGAAACTACGTAAGTCTACATTACGCGGACTAGAATACATTGAGACGATTTTTAGAAAAACTGCTTATAATATGATCGCACAGATAACCTTTTAACACTATATGCTAATTCAATGTTGATACCTTACGAGTAATATCCAACTTTTTGACGTCCCATTTCTTTTTTATTCGTATTTAGCAGGACAGGCTGCATTAATTGATGGCGCTACACCATCCAACTGGACACTGGTCTCTCACGAATGTCTACCGCACGTGTATTACACAAATCTGCAAAGTTTCAGTGCTATTATCTTTCCGTCGTTCTGTCGATCATTTGATGAAATTACGCTATTGTGTGGATAAATGTATGCTTTTAAAATTGGACAAACATGTAAAGCTCTCCTCTGAATCGTTTGAGTAAGTCTGAATACAAGTTGGTGCGTTGAATCTGCAGTTCACCCTGGTCATTGTATATAGGCACGGGCGTCGCCGCCATCAAATCTGAGGGGGACGTGTCCCCCTCACATTTCATGATTATTCGTTTGGACCCCCCCCCCCCCCCCCACATTTAACATAAAATATTAGTTTTATGCCAGTGTGTCCCCCCCACATTCAAAATGCCTCTGACGACCCTGTATATAGGTCTAATTAAAAGTCGTATGCAATCACGCAGAACTGCTCATTATTTCTGTTTCTTCATTTTTGCTGACCGTTCTTCCTCCACAATTGTCATTTTTTACTGGCAGGCAATGTGTCCGCTGAGTGCCGGTGTTATTCCGAAAAACGCATCCCTGCCGAAAAAGGCATCCCTGCCTTAGAATGCATGCCGGTGTTCTGACTAGTTGAGGTTTTAAGGGTTTTTTGGGGGTCAAGGGTTTTTTAGGGGCTAGGGTTAGGGGTTTAGGG
>JAODJU010000079.1:2600854-2612296 GCA_026776725.1 Gnathonemus echidnorhynchus
CCCCTCCCCTTACAGCACCATGTTCTTGATGGGGCCACTAAAGCAGCTGAAGCGGATGTGTGACAAAACGCGTGTGGTGGCCACCATCTTGCTGCTGGTGAGTGCCTTGCCGTGTACGAATAGCGCCCCCTTGTGCCCTGAATGCACACAGCTCAGTCGCACACACCCCTCTCCTAGGCCCTAATGGTGCGTAGCGTGGATGGTGCTTTAGCTGTAAGACACTTAAAAAGATGAATGGTTTGGATTTAGGAGAAGGTGCAAAGTGTGTGCACTACCTGTCATGTATTTGATGAGTGTCCCCCTTCATATAGTGAAATTATATTTCATGAGATAGGATATTTCAACAGGAAACTGCACTACAATGACTGGCATTCATGTTGTTTCAATTTTGCCCATGGACAGTACTCAGGAAGTTGTACCTTCTCGAGTGGAGAGGCTGATAGACTGTTTTATATATTTATTTTGCTTTGTTTTTTGAGACCTTAACCCTCATTTGATTGGCTGTTGGTCAAAGAGCCCCCTTTTCACTGGTTCTGGGCCCGGCTGGGCTAAGAGCCGCTGGCGGAGCCAGTGGGGAAAATCAAATTTATTGGGTCTGGCAAAGCAAAGGAGGGTCTGTCTGTCAGTACGGTGGGGGGTCAACTACATCTCCAGCGGAGTGTAAACAAATAACCTACTGATGCGAACAAGAAAAATGAGAAAATTCCTCACTGTAATACAGTGTCATTATGCAGGTACAGGCAGATAGGAATATTTATTTTACTTTACTTTGCTCCCAATATGCTATGTCTGGTGCCATTTCATTGAGGCCACCAGAGTCTACAGAGCATCAGTCATCTTCATTCAGAAATCCTTTTATATGTAACTCTGGGCTGTTTACTTTTGGGCAAAAGAAAAAGAAGGAAACATGCATGCAAGCTTTGGACTAGTGAGTGAAATACATTATATTACCAAAAGTATTGGGACACCCCTCCAAATCATTGAATTCAGGTGTTCCAATCACTTCCATAGCCACAGGTGTATAAAATCAAGTACCCAGGCATGCAGACTGCTTCTACTAACATTTGTGAAAGAATGGGTCACTCTCAGGAGCTCAGTGAATTCAAGTGTGGTACAGTGATGCCACCTGTGCAATAAGTCCTTTCGTGAAATTTCCTCACTGCTAAATATTCCACAGTCAACTGTTAGTGATTTTATAACACAGTGGAAGCAATTGGGAACAACAGCAACGTAAGCCACGTAAGATCACTGACTGGGGACAATGCATGCTGAGGTGCACAGTGTGCAGAAGTCACCAACTGCCTGCAGAGTCAATAGCTACAGTCCTCTAAACTTTGTGTGGCCCTCAGATTAGCTCAGGAACAGTGCGTAGGGAACTTCATGGAATTGGTTTCCATGGCCGAGCAGCTGCATCCAAGCCTTACATCACCAAGTGCAATGCAAAGCTTCAGATGCAGTGGTGTAAAGCACACCACCACTGCACTCTAGAGCAGTGGAGATATGTTCACTGGAGTGACAAATCACGCTTCTCTGTCTGGCAATCTGATGGACGAGTCTGGGTACTTGCCTGACTGCATTGTGCCAAGTGTAAAGTTTGGTGGAGGAGGGATGATGGTGTGGGGTTGTTTTTCAGGGGTTGGGCTTGGCCCCTTAGTTCCAGTGAAGGGAACTCTTAATGCTGCATTTTTTAAGCCATTTTGGACAATTTCATGCTCCCAGCTTTGTGGGAACAGTTTGGGGATGGCCCCTTCCTGTTCCAACATAACTGCACACCAGTGCAAAAAGCAAGGTCCATAAGGACATGGATGAGCGAGTCTGGTGTGGAGGAACTTGACTGGCTTGCACAGAGCCCTGACCTCAACCCGACAGAACACCTTTGGGATGAATTAGAGCAGAGACAGTGAGCCAGGCCTTCTCGTCCAACATCAGTGCCTGACCTCACAAATGCTCTCCTGGAAGAAGAGTCAAAGATTCTCATGAACACACTCCTAAACCTTATGAACAGCCTTCTCATAAGAGCTGTTATTGCTGAATAGGGTGGGCCAACTCCATATTAAAGCCTATGTATTAAGAATGGGATGTCATCAAAGTTCATGTGTGTGTGTAAAGGCAGGTGTCCCGATACTTTTGACAATATAGCGTAGTAAAGGGTCGAGGTTAATCAAGAATGCTCATTTCTCTCTCTCTTAAACTGCTGCTGTTCCATGTCTGAGTATATTTTATATGTTGTTTGATTTAATTTGATTTTTATAGACATTTCTTGGATTGACACTCTGCTCTGCCTTTTGGGTAAGTGGATTGCTGTTTTTTGAGCTGACAGCTTGTTACACTCTGATTAATCGGAATCAGAAAAGTCTTATCCTGGAGAAAATAGTTTTGATTACTTCGCTCTTTGATTGCTCATATCTGTTTGATTCTTTCAGTGGAAGAACAATGGCCTTGCTTTGCTGTTTTGCATTTTGCAGTTCTTAGCCTTCGCTTGGTGAGTGAAGACTCACAAGGGTGTGGGTCAACAATATTTCGAGATCAACGATGGGGCAGATCAGTCCTTTAGTGTTAAATCACAGTAGAATAGAATAAAAAACTGACGAGAGAGATGGTTGTTAGAATGGGCGTTTTAGTGTTTTGTCCCCAAAGCTTCTTTGCCGTCTCATGAGGGGACCGTTACCTGGAGCCTGTATCCCCAGAGAGACAAGAGTCATAATAACAAATTATGACACCGGCGAGGATACAGACTGCCTTGCTTTCGCCCAGCGGCATTCTGCTTCACAACATAATTAATGTTTTTTTTAAAAAAAAAAAAAAAACAACCAATTATTTTTCTAGCTTTTAGCTCAGGCAATTTGTATAAGGGCAAAATAGCTCACGCCAGGTCTGGTAAAAGCAGAGGTCTTTGTTCTGTAAAACCCGTCCCTGTTGCATTGATACCTGACATCAACAAAAACCAGTGTTTAAAGAGTCCATAAAACCTCTGGATTTCAGAGTGCTGTTTTCGGGTGGGGGGGGGGGGGGGAGGAAGTGCCGATTGTGGGGGAGACGGCTAGCTGTGCAGCCGCTGCGTATCAGATCCGCTGAGAAATTCCCGCTGGCATGGAATCTGGCTTTAGCAACATGCTAATATGTAAATGATAAATCAATCCAGCACTTAAAAAATGTGAATTTGTTTCCCGTTTGTCATTTTCTTTTACTTAATCCCTAAGGTGCTGCTGCATTCCTAATAAAATTCTCTGTTTTTCGTAGGTACGGCCTGTCATATATTCCATTTGCAAGGTTAGTCTGTTTTGTTTGTTTGTTTGGCATTCTGTGTTTTTATCGGTTAACTTAAATGGTGTGCGTAACCCTTCATTATGGTTCATAAAGGACATGCGACATTTGTCTGAGTGCAGCATTAGCGCTAGTGAAGGTGCAGCGGGACTGGGGGCTGTCAGCCTCCATGTTCCCCCCCTGCAGAACGCGGGCGCTGTGGCCCAGGAGAGCCGCCATCCCTCCAGGTGTCTGTGACGCCTGTGGAGAAACAGTAGACCATAGACTTCAGCTTAACCTCAGACAACAGGTCATCTTTTACGTTAAAAACAGTGAGTTAGGCCACCTTTTCCAAAGTCATGTGACCACCAACTTGTTTCACTTCCAAGTGGAAAAGGGAAACTCAGAAAGATGGTTATGATGACTGTAATTATTAGCCAGTAAAACAGTCTGAAACACCTTCCAGTTTGCCCAGAATGGAAAACACACTAGACTGCGAACAGATGTGCAAGCAAGGCAGTGACAGTGTGAATAGTGTGAATCCAGGAATGTTTAACGAAGGTAGTTAGCTGGGGGTATTTGTATCAACAGAAGGGTGAATTGTAAACACGGCCTGGTGTTTTTCCAGATGAATTTAAGTGTTTTGTCTCTTATGGTAGAGAAGCTCAAAGGTCTAGTCTGTGGTTTGTAGACTGGCCTGCAGGTAGGTGAGTGTTTTTCTTTTTTTAACATGGGTCTTATTATTCAGACATTTCAAATGCCATGAGTGAAGAGGCATTTTTTGGAGGATAATTGCCTGTCATTGTCAGATTTTTGTATTTATGTTCACATGTGGTTTCTGTGTGTGTGTGCGTGTGTGTGTGTGCGCGCTCTTTCTTCCAGAGATGCGATGATCAAACTCTTCTCCCTGTGCGTGAAGTAAGGAGCCTCTATGTGGCTGCCCCCCTGCACCCTGGTGACCCTGGCCCCCGCATGCAGCCCCGTCCTCCTGGCCCCACCCCCTCTCTCAGCCCCACACGCTGGTCCCCTGCTTCCTGGCAGAAGCCACGCTGCAGCTGTTCACTCCATCCCGGTTGACCGCAGCCGCCCGGTTAACAGGCACTGGAGTATCCCTCAGCATTTACCGACTTGAACGCCTTCCAAAACACAAATGCCTGCATGGACCATTTAAAAGAGTGGTTACTTTTACGAAAACCTATTATTATTATTAAATGCTGTTTTTTAGTGCAGCACACCAGGGTTTTGTAAAACTGGGAATCACGGTTCTTTATTGAATAACTTCTATTTTACATGTTAACAGATTTGTTTATACAAATCAATCCTCTGTGCCTCTCTGGTTCTGTGATCTGCTCAACTCCATAGCGAACTTACTTGGTGTTCATATGGTTGTGTAGTGTGCAACGTGTTGGATCAATAAGGATGTTCACTATTTTTTGCTGACCTTTCAATAATATGCATAAGTAATATATAGTCCTTTGGCATGTTAATATTTCTAATGTGTATTATTTCTGAGAACAAAGTTAACTGAATTGTATTTTTTTTGTTTTTTGTGAATGGTGTTGTCAAACCCTGAATTGTTTTTAAAGTTTTACCAACGTCTAACCTATGTTTTTTGCACAGTCCCGAATGTGTTTCATAATAGGCTCATTTCTTAAATATGCTTCAACATTCCTTAACTACAAATTTCCAGTCTTAATACGATGTGTAATTGGATGTGCATTGATTGTGAATTATTGATGTGCATTATTTTCGGACAATAGCGGATTTAGCATCACCAATGATATGCCAAGATAGTTGACTTGAGCCGTTTGCCGTCGCGACACGTGACGCCTGCCCGCTGACTTTGCACGTGCCTTTTCGCCCCCCGCCGCCGGCTTAGACGGACAGATCCGGCAGTAATTCTGTATTTATTAGACCGGGACTGTCCAGGCCCGCATCCGGTTTTGCCTTCCTGCCCTGAACTTAAGCGACTGTCTGGTCCGTCGCCTTGAGCGACTCATCAAAGACACCAGTTTTGCACAAAAGCGTGGAGACCGAACCACCTGTTACTGATTATGTTGACAGTAGAAACACTTTTGTGTTCATTATCTTAAATATTTTGCTTAGAGAGAGTTTCAGTCGAGTACGACTACCTCCGCCGTGCTTAATTTTGTGGGCTTCATACAATTATTCAGTGTCTTTCTAACTTTTGAGTAAGTGTTTAACTGCAACGTTTCGTCTTAGTGATGGCGATGATCAGATTTGTTGCTGGTCTAATTTTATGCTGTGTATAAATGATTAAATTCTTCATGAAAAATCTCCACGTTGTGTATGTCACTCGCGAAGGGCCGGTTATATTAGAAATGCACTTCTTTGCTAAGAAAAACCATTGGATCTCAAGGCAAAGCGGGTCACGTCGGAACCAGTAACTCCGTTCCACTGACCCGACGTGATGTCTTCAGTATCTGTGCTTTTTATGAGAATGTCCGGAGTCTTTTGTGTATAACAAATATTAGCATCTTGATGTAAGTGGACAAAAATTGCAAAGGTCGTTTTAACAGTATGCGATGAAAGCACAGGTTTAAATCTTTCCGCTGGTACATAATATGAATACGGTAGTCTGTTACTGTGGTACTGTGTGTACAGTACGTGGTGTAGGCCCACCCAGAGTTACGCATTGGCAACGTCTGCATGTATGTTTTGACGAATCATTTTAAATTTTCCTTTTTCTGGAATGCTCAATATTTTTTCTTGTTTGTTTAGAGGCCATTAGGCGAGACAGGCTACGACCAGGGTTACTAGATCGACCTATTTGCGTAATCAAAATATAAACGGCATGTGTTGGTCTTACACGACATAACACACTGCAGCTTTGAAGCTACACTACATAATACAGCTTTGAAGATGAACAGAGACTCTTAGGAATACAGAATGCGTCTCCCCCGCCCTCCCATGATACAGTTTAAAACCAGAAAATATTAAACAGTTTAATAGTAAGCGAAACATCCATAACAGTATATGGTACTACATGAAATGCCCCGCGGCCGCATTTGCTGTTTAGAGTAAAATTAGTCGCCGACATGCCTTAAGCTGTACTGTTTGTCGCGGTTCGCTGTAAAGTAACCGGCTCACCGTAGCCCGGTATTACATGCGCTCCTTTTCTGCTTTTATTAAGCAGACCATAATAGTACACCGGGCCTAGTGATTTAATTCTGACTGGGGCACCCCAAAGCATACAAGTCATTTAGGTAGCGTGTTTTGTGAACGCGTCTGTTTTCTGTAACGTGTACGTCCGTGTGTTTCTGCCTGGGGTATTTTATTAATGTAGATTTTGAAACAAATTAATGGCTTGCGCGAACGTGGTAGGGCTATCGTTTTTGCTATTTTTAAACTTTTGTAGTAGTTTCATTTAGACAAAATCTTGCCCAATATGCGGACAAAATATTCTACCGGTGTCCTTTTCGGAAACAGACGGTAAGAACGTCACGTCGCAGTGCTCCCTGTTTATCTGTTTTGCGGCAATAAGGTGTTTATTTCCTAAGTAACTGTTTTTTGGGCTTATCTTTTTAGTAGTTATATGAAATTCTATTATTTCCGCAGGGTACCTTCTTTTATTTGAACTTCGTCGTGCTTTTAAAAATGTGTTAATTACTTATGTTGTTTCTCTGCCGTTTGACTTATAATTCGTATTTTGAACGTTTGTTTTAAGAAATCAGTGTGAGGCTGGAGCTGTCCAGCAAAAGGTCAGCGGTTTTGATGACGTTAGAGGAAAAAATAGCTTTCGCTTCTAATTGCTAACTTTTGATACGCAAACACGCCCATCGCTAATGAAACCTTTATGTGTTTTAAGTCTGTTAATCCTCTGATCTCTCCGTCCAGGTTGCTCCTGATTAAAAGGCTGCCACGGCAGATGTAGCCGCGCCGGTCCCCTCGATGGCGTATGAACCAGCCGCAGATCAGGTTTCAGACCGGGGCACAGAGTGCGCGCTTATGCTTCAGGTGTTTCGGATAATCATAATGTATAGGAGAGTCGGGGGTTCTGATCATATGTCCTGTTTTAATGGGTCCTGTCGGACTGAAACAGAGGAGTGTTCGGTCTTTGGTGCGTGCTCGCCGGATAAACAGGTTTAGGCTATTTAGTGTCCGCTTTTTCCATAGGATCGGACTCCGGAACCCGGATACGTGCCCCGGCATAATTTTGGTAGTCCTGGTGGCTCGACTTGTTAAACTTCCGTTGAAACGTCTCATAAGAAAATTGCTTAAATTATTATAAATTTAAAGTGATCGCATCTAATCACATTTTTTTTTGTTAATGAATTTTGGATTTAATGTGCACTTATTACACACCTATAGCCTACGTGACTAAGAGTCGTACTTTGCTCCTCTTATAAGTCGCAATCCGCACACACTTTATTTTCGACAGAATTGTATTTATTAATCATGACTTTACTTGTTTTTATTAGCTTAGTTGCAGCTTATTTCAATAAGCTTGGCAATTAAGTGTTTTTAAAATCCTTTAGTCTTACGCAAATGTTACGGTCTAGACATAACTGAAAAGAAGGGAGATTTCTTATTAAACTGTGCATCGTGGGCGGGGTAAGAAAAACAACCTCTTATAGGCGAAGAATATTTTTTCCACTCTTGTATTTTACGTTAAAAGAAGAGACAAGTGGTTAATGCGCCTGGTCCCCTGTCCAAAGTGCTGAAACTTTGCTCAGATTTTGCTGGCAAATGGCTCTGTTTCAGAAACTAGAGTTTCAAAAGAAAAAGGATCAGATTCGGATTCAAAATAATAAAATAGTTCAAATGGCGGTTACTGTCATTTGTTATTGTTTAATATAATAAATATTCAATCAGCTGATCAAACTACGAGTTATTAGGGAAAGAGCAGCTGACAGCTTTGGCGACTCAGAGTCAGATACAAGAAAGTGCAAAATTGGCGTTCAGTTTAAGAAAAGTGGCCCCCAGAAAGAAATGTGGGAATCAATAGGACTGATATAATGACGCTGAATCCCCTGGCTATTCACTTCCAAAATGCGGAGAAGGATGGATAAACTTTAATATATCAAATGGTTATTACAGGCTTGGTACATTTCAAGGTATTATTTTTAAATAAGTCTATGGGGCTATAGTGCTCACACAAACTGAGAAGCGGAGACTGATATAAAATTGTCTTTACAGCAGCCTACTACTTTCGCTTTTATAAAGAATAGCGACGAGAGGAACGGAAGACGTGTTAAGCACGCAAATTGTTCAGTGGGCAAGTTTTGTGGAAAAAATTGCCGTCAATCAGCTGTCGATCATGTGACTGATCCCTCTAGAGGTAGATGGTATTTTCCTAAAGTGGCTTTTGGTTTTCATTGCATCAAGACATTGACTGGGAAATATTCGGGAAACGTCCTAATGTGCGCTTAAGTCATTTAAATTTTAAAACGCCAAATCCTGTCAATTCGGTGCTAATAGATAGTGAACAGTTAGTCGGTTAACACGAGAACTGAGAGTTTTGCTCTCCCCGTTTTGTACCTTTGCTTTCGTGCGTGCTTTCCCGCAAAGTGCCCACTTCGTTTCTTCAGAAGTTCAATAATTCAATGAAGGTGGAGAATAATATGGGCGACGCGGCGAGCGGCGGCCGTGGCAGCGGCACCAGCGAATGCTGCATCAGCCGGCTCCTCAGTGTGGTGGAGAGCGAGCTGCAGGCCGGCCGGGAGAAAGGGGACCCCACGGAGAAGCAGCTTAAGGTCAGCCTGGAGGAGGCTGAACTTTGGAAGAAATTCATGGATGCCACTAATGAAATGATTGTCACTAAGAACGGCAGGTGGGTTTGCACATGGAATATGACCTCTGATTTTCTTGAATACGAAATTGCTGTAAATGCATATAAATGTTTTATGTTTTTATATCAAACGTCATTCGCATTAATACATAAATGAACAACATAAAGTAAAATGAATGAGCCGTTCCAGTTAAGTCTATTTAAGGGTAGGATATGCGCTGTACTTTTGTGAAACTTATAACCAAAACCAATGGCGCGTTCCGTTTGGGTCCTCAATAATTTTTGTGTTTCTGGGTAAAAGTATTCAATTAATCATCCAACATTAACTTTTGATACCATATAATGAATAATACCAGTTACCGAAAACTTTGGACTTTTAGAATAAGGACGTGCGCTTTTGTTCACTTAATGAATGTAATTTAATATGAAGCCTGTTACGACTGCACATTTGTGTAAGTATTTATATAATGAATACGATTTAGACAAAACGTGAATGTAAAGATTTCCATTTTGGACTGTAGGAAATAATGCATTTTTGTTGAGTTTATTATACCCAGCGCTGAAAATAGGTTTTTTAAAATAAATAAAATGACATAAACTGGTTGAAACTCAACTGTCAAACGTTTTTGTATTTACGAAAATCCAAACATGCATCATGTGAACATGTTTTGCGATTCATTTTTATACAGGACTGATTCTTTTTAATGACATCTAAATGTAAAAACAATGCTGCTTAAAATAACTACGGCATGTTTTTTTTTTAAATTTAAATCACTCAAAACGTTGCAGCGATAGATGACGAAAAATCTAAATAATGTTAAATACCATTAGATATGACCAAAGATATGTAAATGACCAAATATATGTTATTTGTCTGATCATCTATACTAGAGCGGGGTGATTGGCTGTGGTTTGATGGGATATATGTGTCTAATGAATCTGATTTTAGTGATTACCCGGCGGGCTTGACCGTCACTCATCTCCTGGTCATCGCACACTGTGGGTGGGAAGGTGTCCATTTGTTTAAACAGATCCACTTCAAACTTGTTTTGTATGTTTTTTTCTGTGTCCTATAAAAATACAAAAGTGTCCAAATAGACGAAGCTGGAAGTGATTTGCGTTGGGGGTGTGTAAGTGGAGGTAGCACTGGCAGTGTGTCCTAACGCCAGGGCTCTCTGCGGTCCGCAGGAGGATGTTCCCGGTCCTGAAGGTCAGCGTGTCTGGCCTGGACCCCAATGCCATGTACTCCATCCTGCTTGATTTCGCCCCCGCCGACACCCACCGCTGGAAGTATGTGAACGGCGAGTGGGTCCCTGCGGGCAAGCCGGAGCCACACAGTCACAGCTGCGTTTACATCCACCCCGACTCGCCCAACTTTGGGGCTCACTGGATGAAAGCGCCTGTCTCCTTCAGCAAGGTCAAGCTGACCAACAAGCTGAATGGAGGAGGACAGGTGATACATACCAGCTATGCCTCACACACGCTCCGTACACACCAGCTATGCCTCACACACGCTCCGTACACACCAACTATGCCTCACACACACGCTCCGTACGCACCAGCTATGCCTCACACACGCTCCGTACACACCAGCTATGCCTCACACACGCTCCGTACACACCAGCTATGCCTCACGCACATGCATTCTCGGTGAAATGATCCAAAAACCAAAAAATGAAAACTGATATATAAAAATATGCTTTTTCTTCTTGTACCTCCTGACAATCAGGGAAACAGAAATGTATACACAGAAATACTCAGACATTTATGCTTCCAGTGCACCGTGTGCAAGATACATGCAAACAAGCTCGTCAGATCAGATTCCCTAACGTCAGGAGAAGCTCCTTACCACGGTCCTTCTTAGCCTAGCCAGATTGATTTTTTAGCCTCCGGAAAAATTCACATGCTGGCTGTATGTAAGAGGGGGCCCACGTGTTTAAGGGACGTCAGGCAGCTGGCGTGTAGGATGTTAGGATGTAACTTGAGCCTATAACTTTACATTCCTTCCGCTGTCCTTTTTTTTCTTGGCCAGATTGTTCAGCGGCTACATTAACATATGAAAACTACTTTGAAGTGTGTTTGGCCCACCTTTGATACTCCTCCAAAGATCGGTGCTCTTAGGGAGATGGAGCACTGCGGCTTTTAGGGGACTCTGGCTGCCTCTAATCGCAGGCTTCGCCCTGTGGAAATATCAAGTGTGCATTTATACAATTAGTGGGATCCTCTCAGGCCACTTCACCTATAGAGACCCTTTGTTCCCCAGGGCCCGCATGTAAACAGGAATAAACAGCTCTTAATTACCACTTTTGGGATTTAATGGACTTCCTGCTGTTAAAAAAGAGAGAGCTGTACTTCATATAGTCATCCCGGCTTTCAGAGGGCACATTACAGGGGGCTGTGTGCTCTATTCAAGTATGACTTCAGAGCAAAATTATTGTTGGTATTTA
>JAODJU010000079.1:2615788-2648215 GCA_026776725.1 Gnathonemus echidnorhynchus
CCGATCTGGGTACTCCCTGCGCCCCCGCCATCCCGTTTTGCACACCTTGTTCAAATGTTTCAAAGTACGTCTTATCACATGCTTTCTGCTCCAGCCAGTATCCGTGCCTGTGGACAGTGAGCAGCTGCAATGTCAACCCCGGGCCAGCAGGAGGCAGTGTAAGCTGCTCCCAAGGCCAGGGGCTGCATGCGGACCGGAGTCCCGCCTCCTCCTCACCTGGCTCTGTGCTGCAGGGTCACACCCAAGTAGGCGCAGAAGCGGTGGTGGAGCAGCACGGTCACATTCGGCTGGGTGGGGCTGGGTGGGCCGCAGTCTCCGCCCATTCCTTTTGAAGGACATCAGTAGACATCTCAGGGGCTTGCCTCCCGTGGACCTTAGACTCCCTCTACCTAGTAACCTGGCATAAATGGATGAATGTGTTTTGATTTTTATGAACGTGTATTATTCTGCCAAGCTGCCAGGACAAAACACTGGTCACATTTTTGCTATTCATGCTATCAGTGGCAAAGTGAGTTATAAATGTCGCTCTCGGCCTAAATGTCTATTTTCTTTGTTCTCTTCAGATTGCTATCAATTCACTGTACCAAACCTCCTTGCTGTGGTTTTGGACAATCAAATTGTCAGCTTGTAACTTTGTGTGATGTGCCTTAGTCACGTGACTCTAAGTTAGTGAAGCGTTATACAAACTCTGCAGAGCTCTTTCAGCTTAAACAGCTTAATGTACATAGCTACTTGTCAAGGTCACGTATAAATCCTAATGCGTTGATAACTGTAAAATTCCTGGCGTAAGTTTCTTTTTTGAAGCTAAAATACTGGAAAAGGGTTAACTTTCTGTGTAAATAATGTATTTGTTGTGGAAATCTGCATGAAATTGTGTTGTCTAATAAAAGAAACACGTGCAGCTAAACGACTAAAGTATGTGTTAATTGCTACGTGCATGTGTATCGCAATACGAAGTCTAACATCCCATTAAATTTTCGGATTTCCCTCTTCTCATTTTTAACCATCAGGTTATTATCAGTCAGTGTACATGACTATATTCTGGAATGCATTCAAGATGCACTGAGAGAAAAAATATTAATATTTCTGCCACTTTTCACCTTTTGGGCTCAGTAAATAGATCCAGATTCTCTGAAACGGCCGTGCTAATTCTGAATTTCCAACTGGCTACCAGAGCTTGATCAGTGGACAGAGAGGCTGAACTTGGAAGTAAAACAAAAGTTCATCACATTGAAATTCACTCTCATGGTTGAATTCAGAAGCTTCGCCTGGGAATAAAGCAGCATGCTGCAGACTTGCCAAGCACGCCACGCAGACCTGCCTCGCCACTCTGCTTCACTTATCCAAATTGGGCCTTTTATTTTTGCCATTAAACAACGCATAAAGAGATAGCCAATTATAACTCCATAATATTTTTACCCTCTTGAAAATGTTATTTTAATCACGGGCACAAGAAGAGCCACTTCGATGTTTTCACATGTGCATAATGAAATAATAACTGTCAGCCCGGTGGCTATGAAGTTGGCAGACTGCGGAAGCTTTCCGTCCACATATGCACCCGGCTTTGCACTCAGCCCAGCATTTGAGTATCAGATTAATGCTACACATCCCTGCATGTTCCCCCGAGAGAGCACCTCTCTGGGAAAGTCAAGCACGAATATACTCATCACCAACTTTCCACACAAGGGCTCATTTGATCTCGAATCAAAGTAGGCGTATCTTCATTTAGCCTATTAGATCTAATCAGAGATTTTGTGGGTAGACAATGAACAGAAACAGTGACACAGAACATGAATGAATGAATTCATGAGTTTCAATGACCATTTAATTTCACGCCTAAGGAATTTGTCTTGCTTGCAGTGACTTTTGTAATAGACCATCTCACAGACAACGATGAATTTACTATAATATGGAGTAGTAAACCAGCCTTAGTTAAAACCGGGTATAGAGAATGAATGGATGGATGGACAGATGGACAGATGTGCAGTGCTTGTTTCTGCAATCCAGCGGGAGCTGCTGACCAAAATATTTAGTGATGCAAACTCTGGACTGACACTCTGATTGGGCTTCAATGTCCACACTCACGGACTCACATACTTTGAGGCGCGTGCCCACTAATCCCTCGAGGTCTTAGGGCTGTCTCATTGCCAAATGGTCAAGTGCAGGAGTGATCTCTTGCAGACATTCTGAGCCCTTTATGCACACTTTCTGCCTGAGGAAATTACCCACAATTCATAGCAACATGACGTGAAACACTGGGTTACCAGGGGAACCCCGGACAAATCAATGGAAAACAAACCCATTTCTTGATTTGCTTGATTTTGCTGTTTTGACAAAAATGAGTAAACTGATTATTTCACTATTACCTGTCATCCGCCCTGTAATGCAAGAGCCTGGAACATGTTCAATTTAGGTCCCTTAAGTGCCTTGGCCATGAAGGAAGTGCAAACCTTAAAATAAAAAGAACCAAACCCATAATGGTATGTCACAACATGCTGTCCCATTCCTATTTATACGATTTCAAGCAGTTAGTAGCTGCAATGATGTCAGTTAAGTCTGTGAGGGTTGAGGGCTTAGGCCTTAGGAGGGACATTGGGATTGGGTGTAAGTGAAGCATGCTTCACTGGGTGGGATATATTCCATAACTATCTAATCAACTAGGCCTGCTACATAGAAGGTGATGAGAAATACATTGAAGTCTATAGGCGTAGTGAAGGAGAAAATGTTTCACTTCTCAGAAGTTCCTTTTATCAACCTGAAGGTGGTGCTGTTTTGCACATTACTTCGAAAACATTTTTTTGAACAGCCGCACTGTTTGGTTTCGCGTTGAAATTGTTATTCATTGGCATCAAACTTATATTTTATGTGATATGAATGTCACGTGTTTTCTTTTCTTATGGTGAAGCGCTGGTGTTCTCTTGTCTTAAAGGACCGCCACTGTTGGATTTGTAGTGGGAAGTGTTTACGAGGGCCTGTTCTCGGGGAAATTAGCTCTGTCTACACTCCTTTGAACATATGAATGAAAATATGAGTGAAACAGTAACAGAACCAAAGCTTTTCGTACTTGTCACCAGAACGAAATACGGCCTACGTAAGGAAAATGCAACTAAAATAGGCGGACTAAGTCGGAACCGCAATTCAGTTGTATGGTTCCAGTAATATGTTTCTAACGTAGCTAGCAATTATGCTTTTGGGAATCGCACCTCAGTCAAAACGGTGAATCGTACTCCACTTAACTTCAACCGGTACTCACCCCCTTAACCCGGACATGACACAACATCGACTCTGACCTGCGATCTGAGCCGATTTTATCCGATCCTCGCCGAGCTTATCCGATCGGCGGTGAGAGGAATCTTCCGCGCGGAAGCTGTGAGCTCGCGATAGGATTGGGGCGCTGTAAATTGCGTATTCCTGAAACGGCAGCCTAAACATGCCGAATTTTCTTCAAGATATTCAAAGGAACATACCTGAGAAAAAGGTATCAGACCTAACCGAGAACCATCTGAAGAAATGGGGAATGACAGGTTCGTAGTCCGTAGCAGAAAGCCGCCCATAACTTGCTGTTTTTTCTAACAACACAGCTGTGGGTTATGGGTACGCGCCCCCCCCCCCGCCCCACACTTGCCGCCAATAACTAGCTCTATGCTCTGCTTGAACAGTAGACATAGAAGTTAATATAATCAGTTAAACGCATGGCTACTTTATACATTTACAGCGAATAAAACCAGAATAATGTTATAATACTGTTATAATGTATAATAAAATAATGGTTAATGTTTGAATTTGCTCCCTTAACCTGACTCTGCTGTGCTGCCACCAACACTACATGATGTCATTCATAATTGTAAATGTATATTTAAGCGATAACTTTTTTAAAAAAAAAATTAAGACGCGCGCACGCGCTTCCAGAACGAGCTTGTCGCGTAAATTAAGGACCCCCGTATACTGGATTGGAAAGGCGTGCTGTGAATGACTGCCTCCTTTAGGGATCCACCTGAGAGCCTACCAGCTGGACGGAGTACGGTGGCTCACGCAGTGCCTGAAGAGCCAGAGCGGCTGCATCCTCGGGGATGAGATGGGCCTCGGCAAGACCTGTCAGGTGTGTAGCTGTCCGGATCTAGCCCAGCCATCAGCCCCACCTCGCTTGTATTTTTGTGAGCTGATGTCCCATTGCATGACTCGATCACGTTTTTTTGTTTTAGCTATTATGTCCAGTCACGATAGGGATAAGGAACCATTGCATAGTTATTTTTGTCGTTATGTAAGATTATTTTACCATTTCCTCAGACTATTGCCCTGTTGCTGTACATGAAAGGGAGCCAGGGGCACAAGGGACCCTTTCTTGTGTTGAGTCCTCTCTCCGTCATGGAGAACTGGAGGGAGGAGATGGAGCGGTGAGCAAAGCATGACCCTCACAGAGGGTCACAGAGAGAGACTGGGTGGGGAACATTCAGAAGCTGTTTGTTGGGTTTTGTTTCATCCCTGTCAAACCATTCTGTCTCATCATTGTTTTATTTATAGGAGGAACAATGTTGTGTTTCTTGTGTAGTACACATAATGCCGTTGTAGCTGTAGTGTGTGGCTCAGCAAGTTAGAATGCTGTGCTTGTGATTGGAAGGTCACTGGTTCAAATCCCTTGGTGGGCAGTGCAGTGTCCCCACTGGGCCCCTGAGCAAAGCCCCTAATCCACAGTTGCTACGGTGACCAGCTTCTTTCTCCAAATATATTTGGGTTTGAATAAAATCTGCTTAATAAATGTAATGTAAACTCGGTTGATTCCACTAGGTGGCGAGTGTGATACACCACGATAATCAAAACAGTAAAAGACACTGTGTACAAGACCCCTGAGTGCCTCGTGCACTAAAGGGCATACTTTGTATGTATCCCTTTCAGCAGGAGTAAGACCCCAGTTTACAGCAGTGGATAGGGCCTGCCTCTCCTGTGTTACCCAGTTTACCTAGACAAGACCATGCATTAGGTCACTGTATGAATAGAAAGGTTTAGCTGAAGCAAAGAGTGATGCTAATTAATCCTTAAGAATATGTGTTTACACTGGAAGGTAGTAAAGCAGATAAAGGCCTGATGTCTTGAAGTGTAACATTTTACTGTAAAAAAAAAAAAAAGTCATGTCGTTTTTCTGCCGTTGAAAGTTTCTGTGTGTGTCTCTCCTCAGGTTTTCTCCCGGTTTGGTGGTGGTGTGCTACACTGGGGACAAGGAGGCCAGGGCAGAGCTGAGGAAGGAGCTGATCCAAGGCAGAAGCTTCCATGTGCTACTCACCTCATATGAGGTCAGGGTCCAGGTCATGTCGACGCTGAACATGCTCCTTTCTGAGATACACCTGGGCCGTTCCTGTATGGGGAAAATGCCTCTCTGACTGCCTGAAGACTGTAGGCTGCTAGTTTGTTTTGAAGTTATTTACTACAGTTTCCTGTAAATGAGCTAAATATACTTTAGCTTGTTACATATTTTCTTTTTGTATGTTTACAGCTGTGCTTAAAAGATTCATCATTCTTGGAAAGGTAAGTCTGCTATTACTCTGTGACCCGGAAATGTAGTGAGGAGTTTCCCAGCAAACGGACAGTGAAAGTTCGTGGACAGTCAGAAGGGATGTGGTGACAAAGTCATGTGGCGCGTCCACATGACATGGAAGTCTCGAGACAGGAAGGCATCTGAGAAGGGCGCCTCATGAAATTTGACGTAAGGCTGCCCTTGGCCTGGTAGGTGGCAGTGGAAAGTCCTGGTGGTGGATGAGGCTCACAGGCTGAAGAACCAGAATTCCCTGCTGCACCGAACTCTGACACAGGTGATTTTCCACCCTGTATGTGTCCATTTGGACTTGGCTCAGTATGCAGCTCTGATTGTGAAGGGGGGCATCTGTTTTTTAATCCTCCCTTCTGCAGTTCTCCATTGGATTCAAGGTGCTCCTGACAGGGACACCCATCCAGAATAATCTTGCGGAGGTCTACTCCCTGCTCAGCTTCATTCAGCCCAGCATTTTCCCCGAGAGTAACACTGATGACTTTATCAGCTCCTATGCACGGGTGGAGGCTGATCCCAAATTAGGTATGGCTGTTGGCCTTTGAAGCCTTGCGTTCCTGGCACTGTCTGTGATGCATTGTATGTATTGCAATCCCATTTGGCATCACATCTAACACAAGGAATTTTCGTACAGATTTAAGCTGTAATTAGCTAGTAACAGTCACAATTCACCACATTCTCACGTTAGCCAACTGGTATTTGCTTAACTTCGTACAAAACCATTCCCGCTGTCTTTAGGAATTCCTACTCTGTATTTAAGAGAGTGACTGCATTTTGTGTATGTTACCCTACCGCCCCCAGCCAGCGAGCTACACCACATCCTCCAGCCCTTCCTCCTCCGCAGGGTCAAGGCGGAGGTAGCCACCGAACTTCCCAAGAAGACAGAGTTGGTGGTCTATCATGGCATGTCTGCCCTGCAGAAGAGATACTACAGAGCCATCCTCATGAGGGACCTGGGTGAGGCTGTCTGAAGCTGCATGAACTTCTATATTTTTTAAGGAGCTAGCTGTCTGTTCTCTTATTCATGTGTGAAGTTCCTTACTGTTAGGGATTTATGACACTTAGGAACGGCTTACACTGTACAATATGCATGTTTTGGAAATATTGGTTTCAGTGGCAGTCAGTATGTATACTTGAACGTACTTGTGTCTCCCGAACTCGTTTTACGTCATCTTCCATTGCCAAAGACCCAATTCCAATACTAAGAACGGAAGTACAGATGCCAGTAAACATCCACAGATGTTGGTCTTGTCCTGTCCCCAATATCAAGGATATGTCGGATGTTCGTCCTCAGCAAACGAGACCATGATTCATTACGCCTGAAGTTCGTTCTTGGAAGGCATGTTTGCAAAACTGGTCTTGGCCAAGCCCCAAGAACAGTCTTTGTGTTTTTGATATTGAGATTCACCCACGGTTTGTAGGAGACGCACTTCAGTCTTACCCATAATGCAACAGGTGGCATCTTTCTCCACAGATGCATTCGAGGATGAGCAGGGCAACAGGACTAGGCTGCAGAACATATTGATGCATCTGCGAAAGTGTGTCAGTCACCCTTACCTGTTTGACGGTGAGATCCACCTGACCCTCTCCCTGCTGACACTGGGCAGTCTGAGTGGGATGTTGTACCCTGGAGGCTGATGCTGCTGACTGCCATGTCTGTCTTCAGGTGTGGAGCCTGAACCGTTTGAAATGGGGGAACATTTGGTAGAGGCCAGCGGGAAGCTTCACCTTCTGGACAGAATGCTGCAGTCCCTGCACCAGGGGTCAGTCCATGCGCAAGCTGGCGCCCTCTACTGTTTGAATGACAGTGCTGCATTTGCACGTTTGTCATCTGCCACGAAGGGAGTGACACATGTTAGCGGTGGAAATACGGCACAGTGTTGAGGTTGGTGGACGAATGTGGATGACTGTTCTCGTGTGTTTCAGGGGCCACCGCGTGTTGCTGTTCTCTCAGTTTACAAGGCTGCTGGACATACTGCAGGATTATATGGAATACAGAGGTACATGGAGTTCCTCTCCCTAATTAAATTACCATGCAGCACAATGTCATTGGATCAGTCTAATCTGTTCCTTAGGGTTATCATCTTACTATGGCTACGTTCACACCGCCATGCTGAAGTGACTCAAATTGGATTTTTTTGCCTTAATGTGACACAGATCTGATCTTTTCAAATCAGATTTGTGCCACTTTCATATGTGGTACTAAATCTGATACGTATCCGATTCGCGGCCATGCGACCTGAATGTGAACACTCAGATCGGAATACATGTGGCTTTTTGCTTATACGCGTGCGCTGACATCATCAGCCTGCACCGGCAGCGCGGGAAGGTAAAAATGGAGGAGAGCTGCGATAACAGAGAACAGAAAAAGCTAGCCACCTGACTATTTCTCTCCTTTTCGACCTGCTCATGTACAGCTGTTTGCCGACCCGTGTAAAAACGTATCAGTGTGCGCATGCGTGACGTTTCGTAGGACCGATGCGTTCACATTAAGGTCAGATACAGGTCACTTGTAGTTATGAATGTGAACCGTCAACATAGACAAATCCGATCTGAGCAAAAAATCAGAATTGAACGATGTGGCTGGCAGTGTGAATGTAGCCTATAGCTTCTTTGCTGATGTAGAGACTTTAATGTAAGTATTAGTCTGTGGTTCTTTGAGCACTTGGTTGCTGAATGTTTGTTTTATTTAGTTATTTTAATTACCCCGCCCCCCCAGATTATAGCTATGAGCGCCTAGATGGGTCTGTCCGTGGGGAGGAGAGGAACTTAGCTATCAAGAATTTCAGCAACAAGGATGTTTTTGTCTTCCTGCTCAGCACCAAAGCAGGTGAGCCAGCATCAGCCCTCCTCATTTATCTCCGTTCCCATGTGAGGAACTGGACCAAACAGGCCAGTGATGAGCTCCCAGCTGAAGAACGGAAAAAGCCAGTCTCACTATGCTAAAATGGGTGTGGTTCACTGTGATGCCCTTTCTGTGATTGGCTGTGATTTTCCCTGCCTTTAAGGAGGTGTCGGTATGAACCTGACGGCCGCTGACACCGTGATCTTCATGGACAGCGACTTCAACCCACAGAATGACCTGCAGGCTGCCGCCCGAGCGCACAGGATCGGCCAGACGAGGTAAATGACTCCATGACCTGTCTCCGGATCAGGGCTGTGTGAGAGGTAACCCACCGCTTCCCAGCCCGGTGAAGGCTTTCCGCTGCTAATGTCCGGAAGCTTGTAAGTCCCTTTTCTGTGATGGATTGAATATGCTAAATTCTGTTCTGTAATGTCAGCTTCTGCTCAGCTGTCGAAACACCTCCTCTGACCTTTGGGTCCTGATTAATTCATCTGCATGTTTGTGTAGCATTCGTAAGGCCCGATGAATCTCTGTTGCTTAGAAACGATTTTGATTTTGAGTATCTGTTAAGGTCCAAAGTGCAACCACAAGTGCAGCTCCTTTAAAAGTCTGAGTGTGTTAGCATCAACTTTCCCAAGATCACAGCTGTGTGTGTGTGTGTGTGTGTGTGTGTGTGTGTGTGTGTGTGTGCGTGTGTGCGTGTGTGTATGTGCGTGTGTGTGTGCACTGCCTATCATCATACCACATGCTGTTCCCCACCTTCTCGTATCACTTCGCAGGCCTGTGAAAGTGATCCGGCTGCTGGCCAGAAATACGGTGGAGGAGATTGTGTATACAAGAGCGGTGTCCAAGCTGCGTCTCACTGACACGGTCATCGAGGAAGGCCGTTTCTCCCTTCTTAGCCCGGCCCAGTCTGCAGATGCCGGCCTCCAGGTGGAAATACCGGCCCCTGGCCAGAACCTTTGGTTCCCTCTTTTTTTTTTTTGCCCTCCTCACCCCACTAAAGGCCTACGATCTGTCCCAGTTAAGCGAGATCCTCAAATTTGGGGTGGACAAGCTGCTGGCGTCAGAGGAGAGCTCAGTGCAAAATGTGGACCTGGGACTCATCCTGGGACGGACCGAGAACGGGCAGTGGGTCGATGATGAGGAACCCAAGCAGACGCTCGAGGAAGAAGAGGGGTCTGCCTCTGAAAACCAAGGTGAGATTAGCCAAGTACAGGAGTGTCGAAGGACACTGGTAACATTCACACCAGCAACCATAATCCAGACCAGTAACTAATTCAGGGGTGTCAAACTCCAGTCCTGGGGGGCCGGAGCCCTGTGTAGCTTAGTTCTTTCCCTTTTCCACCACAAATGATTCAGCTGAAGAGCTGAGTGTTAATTAGCACAAGGAGGTGAATCGGGTGTGTTAAAGGAAGGGAAACCCAAAAATGCGTAGGGCTCCGGCCCCCCAGGACTGGAGTTTGACATCCCTGAACTGTGTTTTGTATTTTAGTTTGTAGTATTATCAGAGTTATAATGTAAATTTTGAGGACTGTCAGTTCCAGACCACATGTACGTCTACGAGGGAAGGGACTACTCCCGGGACCCCAGCTCCGAGGACCAGAAGAGCTTCGAGCGTCTTCTGGACGAGCGGCTTGCAGCGGGGGAGAAGGAAGGCCGAGTCCTGCGCTGCAAGCCTGGGGTGAGCATCTGTGCCGCTCGCGCACAAGCAGCTGTCTGACGGGTCATGTGTTCCGAAGATGAGGTCAGGATTTTTTGGGGAACTACTGATGAAATATGGTTTTTGTTTCAGTCATTAATGTGATCGTTTGCGGACAGCTTGTTTTAAGTCACATGTTTGACCGTGTGTACAGGAAGCTGTTTTACTGTCGTCGAGGCTGTAATAATTTAACTGAGATGGCTAAGGCCCCTAGCTTCGTAAGTCATTTGGCGTTGTTGATGTAATGGGAAGTGCAGTGTCGCAGGGAAGGTCGGCTCGGCTGTGGGAATTCCAAGCCTGCCGTGTTTGGAAGCTCCTGGAGCTTCTGGGAGAAGCATGTGTTGTGTGTATGTGAGTCGGGCTGTTTGTGAGTCTGAAGTCTCATTTACATATGCATCTGTGTGTGCGTGTCAGTACATGTGAGGCAATGCGTATTAGGGATGTATCGATGCGGTCTACTCACAATTCGGTTTGATAGATGATTCTGTGCTCACGGTTCAGTACATTCACAATATATTCAACAAAATAAGACTGAAAACAAATGAAGATTTAACGATTCTTATTTATTACTTTTTAGATATGTACAGTAATAAAAAGAGCCGTTTCCAAACCTTTTTTTGCAGCTTCTTCCTTATTCTGCAGACTCCAGTGCAAAATGTGAAAATAAGGGCGCTTTTCCACTGCACCTGGTACCGTACTTTGAAAAAGTATCAAGTATGGTGCTCCAAGGTGCTGGTTTTCCACTGGCGTAAAAACTGGCACTGCCTCCGAATGACATCGTAACACGAGGCGGGGGATTTTGAGCTGAGTTCTAAAAGTGGGTACAGTCAATTATAGGGCAGGGTGATGTGCAATATTAATACCATCATCGCATGTTATGCACATGCATTTCTCACATTGCCATGACCGCGATAGTCCGCTGGGTTGAGATCAGACTTTTTCATACTTTCATGCTGTCTAGACATTATAGTGCGGGGGTTCACTAAACATTTTTATTTTGTCATAGACAACAAAACTTAGCAAGCAGTACAATTTTAATAATCATTCCTTTTCAGTGTTATCTAGTATATGTTTAAAAAATCAGTTCAAGGTTTGCAGGTCCCACCCCAAAGTACCAAAAAACGTACGCTTTGGTACTTTGGGTACTAGAACTTTTGTTCCTGGTACTTGACGGGGAGTCAGTGGAAAACAGAAAGTACCAAAAGTACTGTACCGTGTGCAGTGGGAAAAGTGCCCTAAAATCTCAGAACTGAGATTCTGACTATCGTGCCCTCTTGTGTTTGCATTAATAAATGATTTTGTGCTACGGTGCATTGTTACACCCCTAGTATGCATGCACATCAGTATGGTGCCCCCGCCCCCTCCATGGTAGGTCTCCCTTTCCGGGCCCCTGATGACTGCGAGTCGCAGGAAGAGGCCGATGAGTGAGGCGGAGTTGGAGCTGAGGCGGCAAAAGCGGCAGGAGGCAGCTGCGAAGAAGGCCAAGCTGCGGGAGGACAGGAAGAGGCAGCAGGAGGAGCGGCAGCGCAGGAGGAAGTGAGTGCCTGGTCACATGACCCGGCGCGCTCAACTGCTTCTGGGAAATCGTAACTCCGAATCGGGCTGCTCCTTCGCCTTGGCCTCCCCCCTTCCCTGCTCTGTTTCTCATGATGTGGCCAAACCACGGCGATGCAGTTTCCCCACGAACCTGCCTGCCTGTCCCCCCCCTGGCAGCTCCTGGCTGTTGCTTCAGCCAAATCATCCAAAAACATGACGTATCAACGCATTCGAGAAAAACAAAAACCCTTGGTGACTGTCCCATTCGTACCATGGGAAAACACGAGGCCGAGGCGAGGCGGTGACATCAGCCTACATCAAATGATTTACAGTGTAAACAACTGCCCACACTGTCCCTTTGAACACTTGGGTGTTGCAGGAGCATTCTTTTCTTTGAGTTGCCCTTGGTGACTCAATTTGTAGAAACCATTAGCAAGCGAGCAGAATGTGTTTGATACCCACCGGATTGTTTGGTGCCGCTTTATGCTGTAAACTGCCAGGCAGTTTCACATGAATGACAGTAAAGAGCAAGGGCTTGTGATCAAATGGGCTACTCCTTCAAGCGAGAGTGTGGCAGGATTCCCCCAGTGTGACGTTACTCTGTGAGCAGGTGTAGTGTAAATCTGAAGCAGCCCTCCAGACGATAAGCGGATCCTTGGCCGTTTGCAGGATGGAGTGGTGGGATTCCTGTGGGTACCGTTCCCTGTGCCTGCCTTCTGATGACAGTGAAGAAGATCAGGATGAGGAAGAAGATGCCGCCAGCATTTTCTCTGTGGATTCAGACCAGACAGACATCCATTACGTTCTAGGAGATGTCACCCACCCCCACGCTGCCCAGCAGGACGCCATAATCGTGCACTGTGTTGGTAAGTGCCCCCTTCAGTCCTGTGCCTTCTGATCCCGCCATCTACTTCGGTTATGGTTCTGATTCATCTCATGCCACTTTCTATGGCCGCTGACATTATTGTTCTGTGTGCTGTTCATTGTGTGGGCCACATCGCGAGCTGCCGCAGACTTAGGTTGTACACAGACTTCATCAGTTTTTAGGCATTTTTAAAGCGTAGTTCATGGGGGAAACTCACTCTGTGACCTCTGCAGATGACTCTGGGCACTGGGGCCGCGGTGGGCTTTTCACGGCGCTGGAGGTGCGGTCGGATCAGCCCCGCAAGCAGTATGAGCTGGCTGGAGAAATGAAAGGTGGGGAAAGCCAACTGCAGGCGATGGAGACACAACACGCTCTTTACTGACGGGGGCTGGCCCCCTGGAGAGCCCTGCTAGCTTGATGGCGTCCATGTTTGTGTTTCAGACCTGGAGCTGGGCCATGTGCTGCTGTTCCCTATTGATGACAAGGAGTCCAGGATGGACGGGCAAGACCAAGTGAGTGTCATTTCTGAGTCATAGTCATGCGAGTCACATCCTGTCTCTGTGCTCTGACGCAGTTATGGACATGATCGGGCAAGTTGTACATAACAAACATAGATGCTGGTTGTGAAATATTTAGATGGAAAAAATATTTTGTAAATTTAAATCGGCACATAAATCATATCAATCGCCATCTCCTGTATTTTAGTGCAAATAATTGTTCCAGTTCAGCAGTTTGTGAGATGCATTAACCCTCAGATACTTGAACTACTGTTTATCGATTAAGGAGCAGGGCAGTAGACATACTTTTTTATCAATAGATTTTATTACGACATTATTTTTAAACAAGTTCATCAAGGTATGAGTCTGCTGTTAGTGTGATTTATCATTATGCCTGTCACACGCTACGCTCCATGGTACACAGTGGCATGGGGAGGTACTGTTCTAAAGCTGATCTCATTGCAGTCTTGGGCATCGTGCTAACATGTCAGCCCTCCTGGTGCCCACTGCATGATAAAAGGCGTCGTGAAGTGGGGGCAGGCTGGTGTGTTAGATGAGTGCAGGTTAATGTAGTTATGTGCATTCTGTGGGGTCCCCATTTCAGCTAGCACTCATCATAGCTCAGCAGAGAGACCGCTCCAACAACCTGTCAGGCATCAGGCTCTCTGCCCTGGGGGACGGCTTGAAGAAGATATACAAGGTGGCTAAGCGGAAGAACGGTATGTGCCCAGTTATCACAAACATTACGGCCTCAGCCGACACTCAGCTTCCTTCATCTACCTATCAGTATCTGACCACTTAAAGTACTGAGGGGCTCATTTTAATGAAGGCTGGCACATCTTCTGATAAACATGTTATTTCTGCATGCTTCTTTAATGCTCTCTGCTGGATCTGTCTAGTAATTGATCCTAATTAAATGTCTAATTGAGACCTCAACACAATGTATGAGTCAAACAGTAACGGTTTCTTGTCAGTTCCCCATAACACCTGCAATGAATTTGTATACATTTTGCTAGCAACAAAATTTTTAATGCGTCTGAATTAACTCTTTGACAAGTAACATGTATATCATGAAGTAGACGAACTTGATTTTAATGCGATTAAACATCTCAAGTATAATTAAAATTTGACATTCTGGGCCTTGAGGCCAGTAGCTGACATTGGCAATCCAGTGGTTATATAACAAGAAGAAATAAATCATTCTGAAACATAACAGCAGGGCGTTTCTAATGGACTCTACACATATGTTGGCTTTAAATGCCTGTCACATATGGTCGGACTAGACATATAAAAATTAAATGCTGGCCTATCAGGGACAGACGCTGGAAGCTAATAGGTCCAGTAGTTTGTCTTCAGCAGGGGTTAAACATTCTGTCCACATGCTAAGTCATAACAGCTCCATGTGACTCAGCTTTTGCTATTGTCTAGGGAAATGAAACCAAACCCAGTGATCCCACTTGCTGATGGGTTTATGCTGATCTTTCCTTTGCTTCTCTGTCCTGTTCTGGTATGATCGTAGACCACGGCTCACACGCCTGGACAGTGCAGAGCTCTTTCTAGTCACTCCCAATGCACTGATAGGAAATTATTTGTTGGAAACAAATTAATTGCTGAAATTTATCTATCCAGCCCTCTTCCGGCGGCTTGTCGGGGTCATGGGGGGCCTGGATCCTGTCTCGAGCAGCACAAGTTTAGGGTGCCCTTTGGGGGGGGGGGGGATGCCAGTCCATCGCAGGGCACAAACTTTCAAAAATGATTTAATCCTTTAATTTGGCAGTGGAATTCAGAATATTTACTCAAGCTTTCCACTTAAATTTAATCACGGTAATTAAAGTGAAGTCTGCCTCTGTGAAATCTGAGCTCCATGTTTACAGCAGGTTTGTAGACTGAATAGCGAGCCGTGCAGAGCTGGAATTGCCCATCTCTGCTGTAAGAATGCACACTAATAAAAAGGGTTTAGCATATACACTTGGTTCCCACAGCAATGTGGGCCCAGCTCACATTTCCCAGGTGTCATCTTTGTCTGTCTACTAGCCAGATTTCTAGCAAGATCTTCTGCATGTCCCTCTAGCAAGAAATGGAAGTGACCTTTTCAGTGGTTCTGCTTCCCCTTTTCCTTGGCAGCTAGTGTCCACCTCCCCAGGATTGGTCACTCCACAAAGGGCTTCAACTGGTACGGCACGGAGAGGCTGATCCGGAAGCACCTGGCCTCTAGAGGCGTCCCTACCTACATGTATCCTTGCTGGGCTTGTCTCGTATCTGCGTGGCCAGGTCCTATCAGCCCTCTTGGGAAGTAACTCCTTCTCTTATTTAGCCCTTGACGTTCTTGCTATAGATACTACTACTCGCGAGTGTCCAAGCAGGTGCCCTCCACATCACATGTGCCCTCCACATCACATGTGCCCACGTCACCTGCAACCCAGCCCTCCCCTGATAGCCCACATGGTGCAGATACTGCCAAGCACGACCAGGGTCCGAGCCCCCCCGCCCTGGCAGACTTCATGCATGGCATCCATGTCTTCTTTTACAATATTGCTGCCTCCTACAGGAAGAGCCTGGTGCGACACCTCATCGCATATCCTTTGAAGCCCTGTTAGGCGGTTAGCAAGGATCTATGGAGGATACGTGGTACTTTGTAGATCAGAGACTTGTAGTTGTTTTCCTTGTGCTGTACTGCTTGTTTATCCTTTTTTTTGTCTCTGGTTGACTAATCTCGATTTCAAAATCTGGTTTTGACACAGCACTGTTGGGCAATACAGTTCTTGAATTTTTGGAGTGGAGGGTATTTCATATCTACTGGTTATCTATTAAGGTAGCTTTACCTTAACAGCAAGCTACATACGACGGGGATGAGCACGAGATGATGAGTTCGGGAGTCACACACATCGTGGCTGAGATGGAGAGTCCTGTCCACAAACAGGTGATGACGGACATTCTTTTCACACTGGTGTATTTGACAAGGAGCATTTGGCTTTAACTATGATAAGTTGTTAAGGCGCATAACATCAAGCGTCATCTGGGAGGAGTTTCAGACGTTGTGGAGCAGTTTAGGTTATGGAGATCTCAAGCAGGAAGGTCCTATTGAGGGTTAAACTGATAACCTTGTCCACTGGCTTTGGGTCTCCGTATGATTTACCTTTTTTTTTGTTGTTGAATGAACGTTACACTTGAATAGCACTTTAACCACTTGAACCACTTTAGCCACTTAAACCGGCAGCACTGTGTAGCCCCCACCTGGATGATGCAACGGCAGCCATTCTGTGCCAGTACGGTAGCTAAGGTGGTGAAGGGGCAGGAGAGGATTCACCAGTTGGATAGTGGGGGTGATTAGGAGGCCAGACTTGTTAGGGTCATAGCGGGCAATTTGGAAGTTTTGATTCTAGTCTTAAATTTGTTCCCGTCCTCTTAACTCCAGATTAGGTTTAGGCAAATGTCCCAAGGTGTGTGTCCTGTGGAAGCTTTATAAAAATTTCTTGGATGGTTTGGGTAGTTGGCTAGCAGGATTTAATCAAATTGCCAGGCAGGAGAATAGTACAGCAGGAATATATTGTCCAGGCGACTTGGATGAGAATTTGGACGTTACTTACTTAATGTTTCTCCACATTTCTCCAGGAACTGCTGGACTTCCTGGACCAGCATCCTCAAGCACTTCCTGTGCAGATGACATGGCTGGAGACCTGCTTCTCTGAGCAGAAGAGAGTCAGCGAGACTCACTTCCTCCTGGAGCTTCACTGACCTCTGCCCACAGTGCAGGATCCGCAGAGATCTCACACCCGTCTGATTGTCAGTTGACTTCAGTGTGAATGTCTTGCAGAAAATCCAGCATGCGAGACTGGAGGACTGGAGATGTTGGATGGAAACAGCCTTGGAGAGTGGCCTCCACACACAGAATATACATGGATATGCATCCCCGATTTTCTATATTTTATAAGGATGCTCAAACAGAAACAAGATTTGACCAGATGTTTAGTGGAAATTAATCCTTCTGGTCTAATCACGTATAGCATTGCCTGATTGTCTTGAGGGATATTAATAATTGGCCTGTGATGGCTGGAATCTGCTCATATTCACAAGCGGGGGAAGGGCAGCAGCCTGTTCAGTCATCCTGCCGACTCCGGACATTAACTGCACTGTTGTACCGCCCTCCTCTTAGGAAACAGCTTTTTTGATTCAGTAAAAGATTCTACATCTAACGGTGCATTTTGTTTGGGCTTGAGAACATTTATTATCTTTCAGATGCTTCTTCCTGCAATCTTCCTGCTTGCTATCCACAGAGTATTGTAATAAAAACGAAAGTAAGGTTTGTGGAAATTGCCACATAAATGTTGAAAGTAATTGTTTGGTAACACCGCTGTAACTTACGAAAGCAACGAGATCTTGGTCTTTACTTCCCTGCTTGCTTGCTAAGAAGCCGAACGCGTCCGTTTCGCAAACAAAACTTTGTAATAGGCCGAGGGCTTCGTATCTCTCTGCGGCACTGCCGAAAGTTTTTTTCGATTATAACATAAATTCCCATTTCAAAGTGATTGTGGTCTGCGCTTTGTCCAACTTCGTGTGAGGAAAAAGATACGCATTTTGAAAATTATATGCATATAAAATGTTCTGAGGCTATAATGTAAAAAATGATGTAAATGGGTTATCTCAAATGTTAAGTTGACGAGCGCGTAAGATAGAACAAGTAGTATAGTAGTAATGTAATGTGTGGACTGTGACTTACAGCGACATTCTGGTCAGATTTCAGTAATTTCTGAATATGTAATAAAAATAAATCAGTGGAACCATGTGGTGGCACTATTAACATTTGCGAGTGGCTGATAACCCAGCGCAGACACTTCCGAAAAGGCGGCGTCCGACCCGCTGCTCCTCCTATGAGGTGCGGGCTCTCGGGGTTAAAGACCGCAGAAGTGCCCGGCACGAGCAGGATACGCGACGCCTTTATTATTATTATTGTTGTTTTAAATATTTTTTTTTTAGTCTTTTGCGCGTCCGAAGTTGTATCACCCATTGGCCCGATCCGGGGGTTAAGCGCGGCCCGCTAAGAGCAGTTAAGTGACGGTAAGTGCGCCTTCGCCATCGCGTGTTGGGGGAAGTTACACGAGGAAAGTCGCTGCGTTGAACTAGACCTTGTTTTCGCTTATTGACGGTGGAACAAACCTGGCAAAAGTCCCGCAGTCCCATTAAGCCGCAGAAGCCTGCTTCTCGGGGGGGGGTCACACTGCTACCGGGGAAGACCACGCAGGTCTTCGGAACGCACCTTTAGGAAGAAATAATCTCAGTTTCTTTAAACAGAACGGGTTTATATTTAAAAACGAATACGCGCTCAGGCTGACGAGGTTGCGAGGAGAAAATAAGCTCTTTACTTTATTTTTCTTATTTCGAGGTGTTTGTAGTGTAGCGCCCAGTGCCCGCTGGTACCTTTTATTAGTATGGTAATGGGGAAACGCCACTTAATTACTTTTCAAACCAAGAGATATGAATGTCTCTCTGGTTACAAATAAAACTTGAGATGTATCTCTTTAAAGCTGCTCTGTTTCCTGGTATGATTTTTAAATGTCGAGTATAATTTAGCATTTTAAAGCTCCATTATAACCTACTGCTGTCGTTGTATTGCCATATCTTTGGTCTGGGTGTTTTTCTTATTACCGCCAATAATTTACTGACGCACAAACTGTGTTTTTTGTTTTATGTTTTTTTATAGGATGGTCTTTTGATCTGTTTAAGACAAACCATATAGGCATACGACGTATTTCAACAACACTTTTTACAAAGAATACTCAAAGTTTTTTTTGTAATTACAGAACACTGAATCTTTTATTCGCGAAGTACAAGGAGTTTCTTTTGATGCGGGTGGTGTCATGTCATCAGCAAAATTAAACGCACAACTAAATATGTAAGAATAAGGATACAAGGACAAATAAGTCAAAAATAAGTCTGTATGAATAAGAATTGTATGTACCAGGCCCGGTTTCCTTTCCCGAAGGTTAGGCGACTTTCTTACATCGAAGAATAAACGTTTCCGATAGACACGGCCTTGATTTCTAAAGTGAAACACCGAATTTTAGCTCTTGAAGTTTTTAGTGGATTGCGTGGAAAATTTCACAATAAAACAAATTTACAATATATATTTCCTGAGTTGAGGCTGCGCATAGGCCTAACTGTATAATTTGTACTGTTTAAACACTTAATAAGTATCAAAGTTAATGTTTAATGAACGGAATGTCCCAGATGGCCTGACTTTTGCACAGACATGTTTAAGCGGAGTCCTGCCCGAGTGAAGCCGAAGACGCACTTCTTCTGGAGTGACGGTGACACAAATGTCTGCTCTTTATATCCACTGCTGAACTTCTTATTCCTGGATGAGATTTGGGTCATTTTTGGTCTGATTAACTAAAACAATTGGTCTAAAAGAGGCCAAACCAGAAAACTGACTGCAAATGCTTTTGGCAAAACACTCTTGCAGCTTAAACTGAGAAACTGGGCTGGTGTGGTCATGTAGGTCAGTATTTCTCATGCAAAACCTCAGGGGGGGGGGGCCTAGATGGGCCACGTTTTTGCTCCCTCCCAACGCTCAGGGAATTGGGAGGACTGGTTTGAGAAACACTGATTTTGGTGGTGATGATGTTGATGATGGCGCTCCTGCTGCACCTGTGGGAAGATCATCCAGGCCTATTTGATCCTTTATCCAGCAGTTTACGCTGCTCGTATGTGATTGGTGTAAAGGAACACATGGCGGAGAGCAGGACCCAATTTTAGATTACAGTGAAACCTGCTGAAAATGAGAGTGCAGGTTTCTGAACAGCTCAGCCGTGCTTTCGGCCAGCCGCAGATAACATCTCTGCTTGCTAGGGAGGTAGGAGAGCAGACAGCAATCGCGCTCTATGTTACTGATCTCGGCTCAAGATAAACGGGGCTGATGGGCGCATGGATTCATATATAAAATAAAAAAACACAAGCCCCGGTTGACCTACCTTCTGGAAAAAGTGACTTAAAAACCTCTTCCTTTTGACACAGCTCTCACGTTCACCGTGACAGAAGAGCTGACACCAACCACTGAACATATGTGCGTGTTCAGCACTTTGTGTGCTGTCTGGTATGTGCGCTACTGTGTCCTATTTAATTTCTTTTTTGCTTACAGGAAGGTGAAGTGAAATTTGTATTTATGTGGGTAAAAAACTTATCGGTTTTGCGTCCTGGCTCTCTCTTGTAGTACATATCCCAATTTTTCACAACGGAATAACCCATTACTTGCATGAGGAAGGTCACCGACTTGCGATCACAAGAGAGATCATTGAGATAATCATGCTTTTGACTGCGGTCCTGTATCAAAGGGCACCCCAGCCTGGTAATCGGTACGGAAACCATTCCTCCAGAGGCCTGCTGATTCTGGACTGCTAGCGAGGTGCACTGGGTGACATTTTGTGAATAGATGACAGTCCTGGAGGTGCACTTGAGTACATATTTTACCTGGAATGGGATCAGATGGCTTTGTGAATCAGCAGCCATTTTTTGTGTTTTCAGTTTTCCTGTAGTTCCTTTTTTTGCTTTAGTTTCTCTTCTTGCCTGTGAATGTCTGGGTGTAAAGGGACGCTGTACACAAACTAGGACATGGTCAGTCTGGAATGGTCCTGCTTCTTGGTGTGAGTCAGAGACAGGGAAGTGGCGTTTAATCCCAGTTAACTGCTTAAGCAATGGTATCCATACAGATCAAGAAAGAGAAAGGATCTGCTCATTTTTTAAATACTGTAATATTGTCCATTGCTGCTGTGCCCAGCCTTGTCAGTTTAATCTGTGTGGTTTTGGGTCTGAAAATGGATTCCGTTTGCTCAGAACTGGGCAAAAGTGGAGTTTTCTTTACTGGCTGGTGCCATTGTAAAAATGAGGGGAAACTGGTTAGGTTTTCGTTTTGATTTTGATAAATAATAGCAAAAATGAGCCTTTCAAATAAACAGCAAGTCCTCTGCTTTCAGGGGACATCTTCTCTAGACTGTTACTGCTGTCTGGGAGTCCCGTCAGTTAAATTCAGTGACGTTGTTTTTGTACCAGATTTTACCTTAAACGGAATGCTACATTTCAAAGAAAAAGGGGTCAGGAGGCGGGTTGAGTGCTTCTTCCGAAAAGCATTGGCCTGTTAATACTGCACCGCAGCCTGTGTCGCCCCCCTGCTGCGGTGGCCTGCACTGCTGACCGTGCAGGTTCTGCTCTGCAGGTTCCTGGGTGCTTAAGGAGATCTGGGTCTCCTGTTCTGCTCCCCGGAAGCCACTTTTATAAGTGTGTCTTCATTGAAACGCTCAGTTAGCTACAATCCGAGCCGTGTATTTACCGACACCGTAACCGATACGTAGCGAGTTATGAGGGCCGAAGGGGGCAGAAAAGCTATACTGTATGGACAGTTACTAGTTTTACTGGTTTTTATTTGATACTTTGCCAGCTACTTATAACCACTACAAACAGCAGTTGGAGCTCTGAGAGCAGACTGAGCTGTGTGATGTCAGGTTTCCACCAACTTTAAATTTATTACGTTTTGACTTTATCGGCGGGTATGTAAACCAACCGTAGTTTAACAGGCCGTGGCTGTTGGGTTGTTTGTATCTCAAGAGTCAGATACCCTTGAGTTATAAGCTTAAGGTATTAGGGTTACGCTCTAGGATAAATGTCTTTTTTTCTTCTTTGGGGACTTGAACATGTTGAAGTTGTTTTTAAACGCCATTGTTATTCAGAATCACTCCATTGTCTGTTTTCACTGTAATTTGTACTATCTGTCAATCGTAACAGTCAGAGACTGTGAAAGGTCTGTATAGGGAGTTAATTTGTTGTGGCACTTCGTTGGTGCGCCTGCTGATGTCTCCGTGTCCGGCCTGGGCCCGGCGTGTCTGGCAGAGTCCCGCGTGTTGAGCGTCATCATGCTCCCGACTCTGGACCTCTCCGGCCCTGCACAGCACTACAGGTAGTGAAGGGTTTTTTTTTTTAATTTTAATTTTTCCCCTCACAGCTGGTTACATTTGGAGAGTTGGCATAGGGGTCGGCGTGCAGGGGTTGGAGGGGGGGGGGGGGGGGGGGGGGGGGGGGGGGGGGGGCAGTCAGGCAGGCGGGCCTCTCCACCTGACTTCAGAGGCTTCTTCTGTGAGAACTAGCTGGGTTAGGAAAGCTGACGTGGTGTCGTTATCACACCGCTGATCTGTGCGGTTTCATAGACTACCTGTGTGGCATCGTAAACAAAGATGCTACGCTTTCGGTTTCTGAGTCCTGGTGCTAGACAGGCACCCGCCAGCGTCCGTTGGAGCCCTGTGCTCCTGAACAGCAGTTTTCAGGCCAGCCGAGTGCTTGGGGGGTTGGGGGGGGCATGAGGCAGGAGCTGGGCACGTCAGTGCCTGTTCTTCTATGGATTAATTGTCTCTTGCTTCTAGCCATGATACCAGCGTTGCCAATTACTGGAATTACCTTTTTGAAAGGAAGGGCAGGCAGAGTCTCTATTTTCCTCTTTAAGTATAATTATGGCCTGTTATTCTCTGTGTAAATGCTGCTTATGGTAATTTTCAGTTTTCACCCCCCGGGATCTGAGGCCAAATGTATTTGTTAGAGACGTGCTGACAGTTTGATGCCTTGAGGAGCCCTGCTTATATGTGTGTCTCTCCTGAATGGTGTTTTTTGTTCTTGGTGTGTTTTTGATGTGTCTTCGCTTGCCCTGTCAGCCGCTGGTTGGAAACGGCGTGGAGAGCAGGCAGGAGCCTTGGGTTTCTCATCTCCATCTCTGCTCCTATGGGCTCCCCTCAAATGTGCTCTGGGATCTGTCGCCCGTTAATCGGGCTCTCGTTCTCCCCGAGCCGAAGGTCGGGGAAATTCTGGCAGGATGTTTCTGTACCTGTCCTGTTTCCCAGAGAAATGGCACAAGTTTAGTCCTGCTGTTGAGTTGCAAAGGCTTTGATGAAATTCATACCATTAAACAGGGGTGGAAAGACATCCTGATTCGACATCGCATCGATATTTGTCATTTCAGTATGCGTTGCGATTTTGAGAGTGATGTGCGCCCTGCGGTATGTTGGTGCCCGCCCTGGGGTTAGTCCCTGTCTGCGCCTGTTGTTCCCGGGATAGGCTCCGCCCGCCCCCCCCCCCACAACCCCAGTTGGGATTAACTGGTTACGAAAATGGATGGATGGATGTTGCAGTTTTGTTTCGTTCATTTTACTTATTGCTGAAGAGACGTTAAATCTCGCTTAAAAATGTCTGCTGCTTTAAACATGATTCCTCTTGACCATTTCAGGTCTACATTTAAAGCAGTAACTTTCTTGCATCATAGAGCTTTGAGCTCTACTCAACAAATAAACCTTCAAAGAGGTTAGTATAGAACTGTTAAGCACAAACTTCAATATCTACAGCAGGTAGGTACTTCATTTATCAACTGAGGGATCTGAACTGAAAGCGTGTTAAGTTGCATGCACATCAAAATAATCACCTTTTGCTATATACAGCATGTATGCTACTGAGAACAAGCAGGGAACAAAAATTACATCTCAACTGACAACTTGATATTGTGAACTGAAAAATGCCTTGCTAAATGTCACCGGTTGTAAAAAATGAAGTGGAATTCTTTACAGGATGTTGATTTGCAATAATAAGTTATCCACTTAGTTATGTCACTGCTGCCTGGGAGGGTGCATAACGTTGTGATGAGGGTTTGTCACCTTGTTGAAGCAGCTGTGGGTTTGTGGACGTCCAGTTTCGGGAAAGATGTATGCCAATGCTAGTGGTGTTACCACCATAATTAACTTGCAGATATCCATACTCATGTCTAGGTCTGCGTTTATTTTATAGACTACAAAGTTTGTCCAAACGATGTCTGGGAAAGTCTCTGCACATGCTTGCTTATTCATGATAGCACTGTCCCAGACTCATGCGTGTCTGTCCCTTAACAAAATCAGACTGTGTACAACTGGGCAAATATATTGACAGTATGCAAACGGAGATCACGGTAACGTTTTTTTTTTTTTTTTTTTAAATTCTAAATATTGTTACCCCAAAGACTTGTGATTTGTAACTGATTTTTTCCCCCTTCCCCTCATCCCTGCCATTAATTCTCCAGCTTGTGCAGAGTTTTTGCTCAGTGCTGCGCCGTATCGGCAATGCTTGTGCATGTTCATAGATTACCAGCGGTGTGGTGGCAGTGAGGCAGGAGCTAGGTGTTGAATGTACACTCACACATTTCAAATACACAGGATGCCTGTGTGTAGGCAACGAGATTATGGAGATTTGAGTGTTTCTGCGAACACTTTAACTAAAATACATTGTTTGGTATGCACAGTGAAATATATCTTAAATGCCATATGCTAGCCCAAACTGAACAGGCTGTCTCTGCTGTGTGGCTTGAATCATCTGGTGTCTTGGCGCCGCGAGTCATGCTTTTGACATGCGTCACCTTGCTTTTCTGCATCGTTGAGTTATTAAGCAGCGTCCCGTGCAGACAGAGCTAGTGCAATCCGATGAACACTTGTGACTGTGATGCCTTCTAGGTGGAGTTGATGATGGATGGACTCAGTCAGGTGTTTTGGTTGATGGTGTCACAATCGCCCGCTGCTGAAGTTTTGCTTGCTTATGAGTTTGTTGGATGACAGCTGTGCACTACTGTGCAGGTCATAGTAAATGCACACTTCCCCATTTTCACTATCCAATGGAAAAACGTCTATCTCCAATAATGTACTTTGGAAGCGTGAAGAAAAAAAAACAACAAATTTTCTTAAATTACTTTACTAAACACATCGAAAACAACGTAACGAGTCATCTTTAGCACCACAAATAGAAACTTACCGTAACACGGCCATCAGGGAATGGTTTGTTTAAAATGGCCTTGCATGGATTGTCAGCGATACAAATGTCAGTGTCATCAAAATGCGTATTTAATCTCAGGTTAAATTCACAATTAGCAATGATGTTGGTTGGCTTTTTAGCTGTCAATGTTATGTTGTTAAAATCAGCTATATAAAGTAATCCATAAAAACAATCAACATAAAAATGTTTATTAGTACAAACACATACATGATAATGACTTATTAAAAGCAACTTTTCATTGGTCAATTAGATGTCAAGCATTATAAGTAGACTTGGGAGAAAGGGCATATTCCATTTATAGGGTAAAGTAACAATCATGGGAAAAGTGGATACACATGGCTTCCGTTGGACAGCATATGTATAAGTAGATGTCAAAATAGCTACCATGAAATTTTACTATTCCGAGAACTGACACATCCTGTGGCTTTATGGAGAATTATTTGCACGCGACGCTGGTTTGCTGACTCCTCCTGTCCCTCCACAGATACATGGCCCAACAGGGCTGCAGCCTGCAGTCTGAGTCGCTGAACCATCCCGAAGAGAACGATGAAACCTTGGGCGAGGAACCCCCTCCCAGTGCCGGTTCTGAGGCCCGTTCCCACCCACAGAGCCTCTCTCCTGTCAGCGGCAGGATGGTGGATCGGCGCCGGCTAGGCCAGGAGCCCAATCAGCCCGGATATAGGCCAGTCCTGCTTCCCCTGGCCCTTCCTGCCAGCTACAGCCCCCCGACGACGTTTCCCAATTGTCCGCATCCCACCCTCGACAGTAGGTGCTCTGACGTCAGAGACCCCATCAGCCTGCCCTCCTGCCTGCTCTCCTCAGACTACCCCAGCTACTCGGGCTCCCGGGAGAAGTCACCGTCCCTGTCCTGTCGAAGCCTGGAGCAGCCGCACTCGTTAATCTCAAACCCTCCGTGCCCTGGCCCATACAGTTACCACCCAGTCCGGTACCCCTGCGGGCCCCTCGGCCCAGCCTACTGCCCCCAGGTTCCTGTGGCTCACCACCAGGCCTGGCCGGCTTTCAGGCTGCCCTACAGGCCTCCAGGTGAGTTGCTGGCGGTGGCGGCACTGCTGAGTGTCTGACTCTGCTGATGAACCGGATCCCAGTTAACTGGTTTTTCGTCTGAGTAACGGATGCCGCCGGCACTGGTTATGTCTCAGCTTCATGGTTCAGCTACCGGTGAATCAGGGGCGTGTTTAAGTCGACGCACCAAGTTGATTATGTGGAGACGTATGTCTGGTACTTTGGAGTCGTCTGTGGCTCCTTTAATGAGTTGGGAACCCTACTCTCTCTGGGCATGTTTGTGTGTGTGTACGTGTCTGTCTGTATAGGTAAGGGTTTTCTTTTTTTTTTTCTTCCCCTCCTGTTCCCTTCAGGTCCCAACCCCTGCGGGTGTCACAACACGGATGTCTCACACAGGTGAGTCACCCCACCCCCTACTCCCCATCTTACACTACTGGCTGTGTGATTATTATATACCATGGAGTGTGATGCAGGAAGACTTGCTCTGAAGTGTTTATTTTTTTTGTCATCTGATAGCGTGTACCCACCTCCACAGCCCCGACAGAGGCTGACTCCCCCAGGTGCCCCCCTGTCCATAGAGCAGCGTAAGTACTGAAAGCCCCCCCACCTCCCCCCCCGCATGCTCTGAATGGCATCACGAAGATACTGTGCTCCCTGGGTTTGTGTTCCTTACTGGCCTCTCTCTGCCCCCCCCCGCCCCCCAACCCCGCCTCCAGGGAAGGTGTTTGTCACATACGAGGCTGACAACGACAAGCATGTTGAAGAGATAATCAAGTTTGTGGCTTTATTGCGACACAATGGCTTCGACATGCATGTAAGACACCTGCTTCTTAAATCGTCTATAGACCAGTGTTTCTCAACCCTGTCCTGCTCTCTCCCAGCCCTCCGACAGACAGTCCACATTTTTGCTCCCTCTCAGATAGATCCATAACACTGAGTAGGAGGGAGCAAAACCATGGATTTTCAGGGGGGGTTTGTGAGGACCAGGTTTGAAAAATGAAGGGTAGCTGCTGTTGTACAGTTAGTAGGATGCTCTCCTGCTATATTTCTGGGTATGTCAGGAGTCTCTCATTCCCTCATCCTCTCCTTCCACTTACAGATTGATGTGTTTGAGCAGCAGTTCAGAAGCATCAGCACAATTGATTTCATGGAGAAGTACATCAGCGAGGTAAGTAGTGGGTTTCCCTGCACTGTGGCCCTGTGCGGAGGCTGTAGTGCAGCGCTTGTGAACTGCATCTCTTTCCAGAGGCCTTCCAGCTTCCCTCCCTTATTGGAGCATTTAAGCTTGTATCTAATCAGCGGTCTACATTTTGTTTGTTCCCCGTTCCCTGAGCTGTGCGCCTCTGTCTTGCAGAAGGACTACTTGATCATCATAGTCATCAGCCCCAAGTACTATGAGACGGTGACACACGGCCACGTCAGCATGGAGGGGGATGAGAGGACCATGAACACAGTCTACATCCACAAGCAGGTATGTCGTCCAGGTCCGCTGCTATCGCCATGGAGTAACCGCAGAAACGCAGCCGCACCTCCTGAGCCAGGAGATGCATGTTCACAGTGACGAACACACCAGACTCTGTAAACACTTAGTCAGTGTCAAAGTTGACAGTCTTCAGATAATCTAAAAAACTCCCCATGTCACAGATTGAGTGCACTGTTATGACAAGGGACCGTCGCCCCGGCGACTGCACACTGACGCTTTATGACAAGGGACCGTCGCCCCGGCGACTGCACACTGACGCTTTATGACGAGGGACCGTCGCCCCGGCGACTGCACACTGACGCTTTGACGAGGGACCGTCGCCCCGGCGACTGCACACTGACGCTTTATGACGAGGGACCGTCACCTGCACACTGACAGTGTTTCCCCCCACATTTCTGCTTCAGTTGCAGAATGAATTCATTCAGAATGGCAGCCGAAACTTCCGCTTCATCCCAATCCTGTTTCCTGGAGCGAAAAAGGTACAGAGCAAAGGAAAGCGACCGGTGTGGACACAGTGTCTGCTGAGGGCCAGCGTGATACAGCAGTCTGACTGGGTGGTCTGTATTCACTCACTGTTGCAGGATAGTCACTATCTGTTACCCAATGTTTTTAAAGACTGATGCTCCAGTCTAAACATACAAGTTTCATTGGGAAGTATGTGATGCCAGCAAGTGCAATTTATTGCTGCATAGGGTCCATTTTTAGTTAAGCGTTCAGGTTGAAACACCTGTGCTGTTTAAACAATGTCAGACAAGCCAAGACAGGGAGTGTCCTCGAGCCTGTGGGTGCTGAATGTAGCTGACAGCGCTGTGCCAGCTCTGATTGAGCAACGGTGTGAAACGAATTTAAGGATGAAAAGCTGATAAACTGCAGGAACCTCAATCGCCCAAACCTGTAATGTAAGCATCGCTGTTTCTTGGCTGCGAGTCGGCTTAAGCAAAGGCTATAAAGAAACTCGGAGCAAGACCCGTATAAATGTGGCAGAGGGCATTAAGCACGTTGCAGGTAAAGGGAGGCTTTACTGGTTTGCTGACAGCTGAAATGGTCCTGTTCCTCAGTGCCACGTGCCCACCTGGCTTCAGAACACCCACGTGTACAGCTGGCCCAAGAACTGCGACGACATCCTGCGCCGGCTGATGCGCGTGGAGAAGTACAACCCCCCGCCTATCGGCGAGCTGCCCACCATCATTTCCATCCCGCTCTGACGCTGCCACGGAGTCCTGCCTTGACCTTTGCTTTGGAGCGCATCGCCTCACAGGAAAGTCCCTTGGTGCCCCCAACCCACAGGGGTGAACTTGCGGCTCTCGCCGGGCCCCGACCCTGGTCCACGTCATGGGTGGGGGGGTACTTCACTTTCAGGCTCGTCATAGGAGTGGTGATACCTCCACCCACCAAGCTGTAAAGTTTAAACTCTCGGTCTCTATGGCTTTTCCTTCCCCGATCTTGCTGTACAGAGAATTAAAGTTCTTTTGATGCGACGTTTGGGTGTCTAAGGGCCATTTCTCTTCAAAAACCTAAAACGATCCCCACACATGCACAGGGAGGAGACAGACAGGCACAGAACCCGATTCGCGAAGGGCTGAGCTGCACCTGGAAGAGAAGGCTGCCATTTTGCCAGGGTACAGCAGACATAACCAAACAAATTAAAGAATGGCATTAAGGCTTTACCGAAATCCCTCCAGTGACAAAGCTTAGACGCAGGGAATGTGCCAACAGTGTAAATATTATACAATACTCACTAAGCGCCATGATGTCAGCAGACGCCCGAGCACCTGCCTACAGGCGTGGGCAGGGAAATAAGCAAGGTGACCCATCTTTCGACAGTTGGCATGTTTGGCCTCAGCTGTGGGCTGCCCTGCTGCGCGGTGGAGGAGGGGGGAGTCCCAGGCATGGCAAAGTGCCGTTTCTGACCAGGCTGGTTCAACTTGCAGAAAAACACACTGTGAAATGTGGAGGCAGGCCTCATTCGACATTTAACAAGGCCGGGATCATGGGGGTGAAGGTAGGATGATTCTTAGCTATTTTAGTAACCTTACTGGACAGTCATTGAAATTACACAATAGAAATCAGCAGAATGTAAAGTAAAGTAAAAATAACTTCTGTTTTTTTTGGCAAAAAGAAGCATAATTGGACATCCTCCATTTTAGCTGGAGTGATTCAGCTGGGCCTTGGTCCTCATGGTATGCTGGTCAGCCAATAACTGGCCATCCTACATCAGAATAACGTGTGAATCTCAGGACCTGCGTACAATGCCGGAGTTAAAATCTGCTTATTAGAAAAGAATATCAAGGATACAGAAATTTGAAAGAGGAAAGAGAGGGGGGTCAATCTGTTACCTTAGTGTTTGTCTATACTGTTCCCATGTCATCGAAATGAATCGGTTACTTAAACTCTGTGGCTGTTAATAAAATGAGCTTGCTAATCCAAATACTCGTTAATAAAAAGCACTTGTTAAAATCTTAAGTTTACAATTTGCTGTTCTTTTTGAAGTTTACTGGGGGAAAGCTAATATAGTTCATGCCCACTATCTACGTCACAGATGCAGCGTCAGCAGGCCTGCTCCCCTGCTCTGCAGCTTTCACGGAGGGGGGGTGACTTCTAGGTGCTCCCCTGTAGGGCATTACTGTCTGTCCTATGAAGTCAAAGAGTTTTATCAGTTTAATCCAGCCTTAAAACAGAAAGCGAGTTAACTTGACACAGCAGAGTGCGGCCAAATAAATAATTAACCAGTTATTCATGTTTTTTCTGGCACTTCATGGTCTTTAAATACACTGTTTGGTTAGCAACAAATTACACAAAGGAATACCTGTTCTTCAAGGGGGGGGTGGAACAGGCCCGTAGCTGCCACACCCTACAGGGAATTAACAGCATAATTGTGTGTGATAGTACATCGTTCGCTCTGGGCATTTCGGAGCTGTTCCCCCCCCGCCCCCAGCCCACGTTTTTACCTCCATGACAGCATTTTTCTCATGAATTTCAGATGGAAATCAGCCACATCACTGAAGGGGAGATAAAATGAGAAGGGGGGGAAACACACATGATCCTTCCCCCTGCCATCATAGGCTATCCCCAACTAGGTTATGACCTCACAGCCCCAGTGCATTGTGGGGCCAGTCCTGCATGTGCAGTTTGTTACAGGGCATGCAGCTGCCCCCCTACCAAGCGAGCGGTCTCCTTCCACGTGGCCCGGGAGGTGGTGCCACAGCAGACAGCTGGTGACGCGGGGAGCCAGATGACGTAAGCTTCCGCGTGGGGAAAGTCGCATAGCAACGCCCAGAGTGGCACCATCCTAAAAGCAAAGTAAATCAAACAAGCCAACGTGGCGAATGTTAAACGTTACACATCTCATTAGAACAGACGTGATGCCCCATTTACAAAGACACACATCAGTGAGTTCGGCTCCCCAAAAGGTTACGCTATGTGCTTCATGTACAGACCGCAACTCTGAGTGCATGACATGGTGTGGACCTCATAGAAGAGTATTTGATTCAAGTCGATTAGGAAGA
This sequence comes from Gnathonemus echidnorhynchus, assembly GCA_026776725.1. NCBI lineage: Eukaryota > Metazoa > Chordata > Actinopteri > Osteoglossiformes > Mormyridae > Gnathonemus > Gnathonemus echidnorhynchus. The sequence continues at coordinate 2,646,605 of JAODJU010000079.1, forward strand.
GTATGCCGGCATGCGGCGCCACCTTGTGGACAAGCATAATTCCAGGCAGAACAAGCTCATAAATCAGCTTCCAGGTTCCTTGCCTCACCCCCCTAAAGGCCAGGAGTCTCCGCCGTGGCTCCATGTGTGGAGTTTGCATGTTCTCCCCATGTCATCATGGGGCTTCCACCTGGTGCTTCAGTCTCCCCCCCCACAGTCCAAAAACATGCTGAGGCTATGAGAGTGAGAGAGAGCAGCGGGTTAGTAGCCCATCCTAACTTTTTCCCTGCCTTGTGCCTGTAGACTCCAGCCTACAGAAGATGGATGGAGAGTATCCTAACAGATACTAACTTATGTACAGTCAGCTGGACATCGTTTATAATGAACCAGGGACCCACAATGCTCATTTTTTATGTAGGGGAGGGACTCTTCACCTTCACCTGTCAGCAGATTCCAGTCAGATTTACCTACAGCCTTCGGCTCAAAACCAGGAATACAGTATAGATGCAGTCGGAACTGGAAAACCACTGGCAAAAGGAGGCTTGCCAAACTGGAAGCTGCTGACGGGAGCAGTGAAGGGAGTGACATTCCAGAGCAGAGTGGCTTTAGAAATACGGGCAAATTAGAGAAGCTTCTGGAAACAATACTGCAAATCACACGTTTCAGATGGATGGTTTATCAATGCATCACACAAAACCATGAAAGGCATGAAGATGCAGATTCCAGATAAACAAAGGATTTAGTCAAAACACTTAAATTTGGGACTTTACAAGCACAACCGTCACCATCACAGTGTTATGTACAAGTAGACAATCTCATCACCTAAACATATTAAAAAAAAAAAAGATCTAATAAATTACACATTAAAAAACAGCATTTTCATTTGAATTAACACCAGATCAATTTTGTTATGACATACAAACTAGGTAAGTTATCAGCTTCTGCTCTTAGTGACTACAATGACCAAAAAAACCAAAGGATTTGTGCAAATACAGTATATAATCCACAAACTTAAGTAAATATCTACAAGTCATGAAGGTTTAGGAAGGACATTGTCAGGGCTGACCGTCACGCAAAATAGCTGAACACAAACCCAAAGCCATCAAACATCAGCCAGAGCCCGTGTACATTGGGCTCTTCCATCATTAGCATCATGTGTGGCTCAGTATGTCTCGTGAACAAACACCAAAAGTAGCATGGCATCTGCCATCAGGAAAATCAGACCATTTTCTCGGCACCAGTAACCCAGGATGTCCAGCCCCCACACGGCACTCCCATGGAAGTCTATACCCCACGTCACCTCCAGGGGGCGACACCAGAGTCCCGGCCCCGAGGTCTTACTTGGCGACATGCTCCATATGACCCAGTAACGTCCAGATCGAGCCCAGGTCACAAGGTGCGTCCGCTGGAGGCGGGTGGGCTGGACCTCGGACCCCAGGGGACACGGGGCTCGCGGATAAGGTCCCAAATGTAGGTCTACGTACTGGCACGACAAGTCAGGACACAGACTGACCGCTTCAGAAGGGGGGGGGGGCACTCTGACAAGCCCCCCCCCAGCGTGTGAGACATCAGGATGATGGTGTGAAGCAGTAACAGCCATCACTGGGGGGGGGGGGGGGGGGGGGGGGGGGG
>JAODJU010000079.1:2648315-2661077 GCA_026776725.1 Gnathonemus echidnorhynchus
GGGGGGGGGGGGGGGGGGGGGGGGGGGGGGGGGGAGTGTTAGTTAAACATGATGGAGTCCGGGTCCTGGTTCAGCATCTGCGCCATGTGTCTTAGAACATCTTTCTTTGTGATGATTCCCAAGAGGCGTCTGAAAGAGAAACACAGAAAAGCATGACCTCAGAGCCTCCCCAAGACAGAGAGGGGGGGCCACTGCTGCTGTCAGAGTACCAGGGAAAGCAGGGCTGGGGGGTGGCTTACCCGCTGCGGGTGACCAGGCACTGCCTGAGGCCCAGCTTCCGGAAGATGTCCACCACGGTCTCCATGGGCGTGTGGTCGGTGACGGTGAAGGGGCTCAGGTTGAGGATACGGCGCAGCTTGAGCGGCTGGGGGGCGCTGGCAGGCAGCGGGGGGACCTCCTCACTGAAGTACACTACCGAGCTGCTCACCACCCCCTCCTGCTTCTGGCGGGCGGTTTCTGAAAGAGGGAACTGCCATTGGAGTGTCGGCTTTGGCTGGGACACAGAGGTGTGGCCAGGGCCCCCAGCGCAGCCCCTGTGGAGCCTAGTCACTCGGGAAAACTGCTAAATTATCTGCCAAATTCAACAGCAGCAGCTGGGAAAGAAAAACCGAATCAATACGGCTGTTGGCAGATGACTGAGGAGCCTGAAGGGAGAGCATTTTAATCCCAAAGGTTTCAGCTCAAGTCCTACAAAAGCAAAAGAACTATAGTAATACATTTCACAGGCTGCTCAGCATTTAGCCTCACAAAGTGAAACTGACGTTTGCAGGGGATTGTGGGTAAGGAAGCGGCTCTTACTGATGGCCAGCGTGAGGTCCCGGCGCTGCACGAAGCCGACCAGGCGCTCCGATTCACGAGACACCACCACGGGGAAGCCGTTGTAGTCCGTCTCATGGATGAGCGCCTCTACGTCCTCCACGGTTGTGCCCTCCCGGGTGAGCACGGCCAGCGGGGGCTCGCCGCGCCGCGGACGCATCACGTCGGCGGCCAACGTGCGGTGCGTGAACTCGTCCTTCACGTCGAGGAAGGGGTAGCCGTTCAGCTGGATGTGCGCCTCGTAGATGCCCTCTTTGCCGAAAGCGTCCGCCACCCACTTGCTGGTGACGGCAGCGGCCATCAGCGGCACGATGTACTCCAGACCTCCCGTCAGCTCGAACATGATGACCACCAGCGACACGGTCATGCGCGTCACTCCTCCTGAACGCATGGGGGCGACGAGGCATTCAGCGTGCAGCCAGAAGGATAACTAATGTGCTAAACCTTAAATTAATTTGATTCTGATGCAGCACCTGACAGCTACAGGTCTTTTGTAAACATTTCTGTTGACTTGTATTGTTAGAAAAGGGGAAGCGTGTTGGTCTAGGACACGATCAACGTGAGCGGTTATGGGCAGCAGCAGGGCACAGCCAAGTAACCATACCACAAACAGACAGATGGGGGCGCCTGTGCTCCACTCACCCAGACACGCTGCGGCCCCCACCATGGCGTAGAGTCCCGGCGTCACGCAATCGGCCCCCGGCCGACACCAGCTCCTGAAGATGATCCAGTCGTGATGATGATACGCCATCTGCTCCACGGCGATGCCCACGATGCGGCCGGCGATGGCGCCCACGGCCATGCTCGGGATGAAGAGGCCGGAGGGGATCTGGGGACAAGCCGAGGAAAGGCACTCAAACTGAGGGGGGCGGCTTTGAGGGACCCTGAGTGGGCACAGGCCCAGAGGTGCAAAGCTTCCATTGGTCATTAAGAAGGGCACACATGAAATCTGGGGGAACGTGCCGAATCAGGTCAAAATAGCATCTTACAGAAAAGGTACAGTAGATAGGGAGTCAGGTGCCACCCTTGATGGAGACTGAAACCAGCTAAACAGCCAGATTTGATAGGGATGCATCCATACTAATTGGGGACTGATACTGCGCTCCTGTCCTCATACTTGTGACAAAGTGCCGATGCCTATAACCGATACCACTTAATGACGCATCAGCAGTGTCATCGACGAGCAGAACAAATGGGACAATATCTGCAGAGTGGAAATACTTCAAAGTCAACAGCGGAATCCAGAGCATAGCGGACTGCGAACAATGCCCTACTAAACTATCAATAGGAGGTACGAAATCAGGTTCACGCGGCACTAGCGATCTAATTAAACATCTAAACATAAGGAGGACGTTGAAATTGCCGTCAGCAGCACTCTGCAACAATCAAACATGCAGCAAAAACTAGCAGAGAAAGAAAATGTCAAACGATGAACCTCATGTAGTGAAAATAACAGAAGCTCTTAGCCAATGGTCATAGGTGGAGAGCGTAATACTTTGTGAGGTGCTAGGTGGTGTAAAAAGTTTGTGAACTACTGCTCTAGAGGTCTGACAGTGTCATGCTGTTAAACGATAATAAACCCACTGATCCAGAGACCAAAAAAAAGGATCATCAGCATTGTCGTCATCTGCCCCCCCCCGGCTGATTAGCAGATTGTTTGTATATCATTTCTTCAAACTTTCAAAGTTTTATTTGTTTCTACTATTTTTTTCTTTAAAAAGTGCCCCGCTTGATGCTGAGATTGGGGGCAGGGGAGAATTTCAATATTATCCTTTCAAACATCACACAGCCTTAACTGGTATCGGTGAGCATCGGTACTCGTACTCAGCCTGAAAGGAATGGCGTCAGTGCATCCGTAAAACGACACAGCGAGGAAGTTCAGGATCGCTGACCTTCATGCCGAAAGTGAAGATGGTGATGACCACCTTGAAGACCAGCGCCAGGGCCAGCTGCCAGAGGGCGGCGTAGACCCCCGCGCCTGCCGGCCGATCGGGGATGTCGTCCACGGGCCGGGTCATGTTCGGGTCATTCACGTAGTCGCAGAGCTGGGAAGAGGCCAGGGAGCCGCAGTCGTTGAAGAGTTCAGAGATGAGCTGGCTGGTGCTGCGGCGGGTGTAGGGGTTGGGGAAGGCCAGCAACGCCGTCAGCCCCGCTACCACCAGCACCTCCAGCACCGGGTAGCGGCCCAGCTGGGTGGTCTTGCGGCGGCTGCACCAGGCGATGTTGGCGCGGATGAAGAGCGTCCCCCAGAGGCCGCCAAAGACTCCCAGCAGGACGAAGGGCACCAGCTCGGCCATATACCATGGGGTGTGATACTCCACGTAGAACAGCACTAGCCTGTTGTTCCCGAACGGGTTGATGGAGCGCAACGTGAAGGCGGCCACCAGGGCGGCGAAGAAGGACCGCCACAGCGTCTTCAGGGGGAAGTAATAGCTCACCTGGCCGAAAACACATCGCAGGGTTTAAAGGACAATAAATCAGACAGGTGGGTGAAATGCTCCCCCCTTGGCTGTTAAAGGACGTGGTGCGACGTACCTCTTCCAAACTGAAGAGAACTCCCCCGATCGGAGCCCCGAAGGCCACGGAGACACCGGCTGCAGCCGCCGCAGACAGAACCTGTGACCAGAGACCCAACAGCCCCCACCAATCAGACACCCTGTATTTCCTGTGCAGGAGGTAAATCGCCCTTCAATTATTTGGCCTCTCCAAAATCAGAGTAGCCCCATGGCTGCGCTTACCTCCCTACGCTTGCCCTCATTCTTGCTGTACTTGGAGAAGAGGCTGCTGAAGAGGTTGCCGCAGCAACAGGCGACGTGCACCAGCGGCCCCTCCTTCCCCAGACTGAGCCCGGACGACACGGCGAGCACCAGCGTGACCGTCTTGATCAGCAGTGTCCACTTCCCCAGGTATCCGCGGATGATGAAGCCACTGAGGATGGTCTTTATCTTGGAGGAGGACAGTGCATCAGGAAAAAATCAGGACCATTTTCTCGGCACGAGTAGCCCAGGATCACCGTAACCCTAACTTTATTCTCATGGGGACCTGTGGAGACTCACCTCAGGAATGCCTGACCCGCAAGCGTAGGGGGCGAAGACCCGCACCAGAGACACCGCGAGGAAGGCGAAGAACAGAGCCCACAGGACGTACAAGAAGTAGTTCAGCACATAAGCTGCTGCTCCCTAGAGAGGAGAAGAAAAACATCCGAAGTGACCATCTTTCAAGGTTTGCTGTCCTGTAACCAGCCGGGAACAGAATCATCCAGAACATGATCTGTGTGGGAGGGTCTAAACAGGTCAGGGTATGTCCGACGAATTCTCAGCTCCTCAAATGTGCACTGTCCTCGTTCATATGTACACCCTTAGAGCTGAAAACTCTTGACACTAATGTTCTCCTGGGAAAAGGGGCACCCCAGATAGAGATATCTAACAACCAATCACAACTCAAATGGTAGCAAAATGAACATCTGAATAGGCCAACCTCCGAGGAGCCGGTCATCAGCTCCGCCCACTTCTGCCACTGTGGGCACTTGTCGCGGTCATCATAGGTGGTCTCATTGGAGGTCCAGCAGCACTGCTCATGGCTGTACCAGAAGACCGACAGGCACACACCCTCCTTCAGGTCTGTCATCCAGTCCACGGCCAGGTCTATGACACCGGCCAGTGTTCCTGAGCAAGGAAAAAGGTTTAGCCTGTTAGTTCCCCGTTGGAACACCAGAAACACAAATAGTACCTTGGTGGCACAAGCAGGACAGTGTATGGAGCAGCACAGGGCAGGACATGGTAGCGATTAAGATCATGCATTAAAACCAAATCGTGATGGTCGGGTCAACTGTCAAAGGTCTGCCTGGGAATCCCCTCAAAGCAAGCTTAATCTGAGGGCTAAGAGACACCCTATACTCACCCGACAGGAGGCCGATGAGCAGCATGACCAGCCACCCGGACCAGGCATCCAGCAGGCTCTTAATAAAGTCACAGATGGACTCCCTGCTCTTGCTGGTAATCTGAGCAGACAGCAAGACGCTCATTTTATGCAGATTTAGAGCATTAGTGGCGTAGCAGTGATTTAAAGACTAACATCTAAATTGCAGCCTCTTCGGATAATGCCAGGTGACTGTGAACGATTAAAGCCAACAGGAACCGATCGATACAATGAAGGACACTGCAGGGGAGGAGGCCAGGCTGAGAGGGACAGTGTCCCACATGACAGAAGGACAAGGCCACGGGTCGGTCACACACCTTCCGGTGGCGGTCGGTGTCCCTGGACTTCTCCCTCAGCCAATCGATGGTGTGGAAATCCTCATAGGTCCCGACGTCTGGGAATGGCTCATCAAGTATGTCCATAAGGTTCCCAGAGCCATTCATCTCCTCCCCAGGGGTGTCACTGGGCCCTGCTGTGCAGCAACAATGACAGATGTGTGGCTGCAGCTGGATGTTGATCTCATTTTATAAGTGTGATAATCTGTAACCGGTAGCCTGTTGCGCCGCAATCATATTTCAGAAGACCAGCAGCCAGCCTCCACAAAAGTACATTTCACACACATTCATATATTGACCTGAGTATTTATCTGTGATTACAGAGCGCATGTAGTCCCTTGTAGGCACATTCCCCGACAGAAGGCATGTATACGATTCTCATGGCTCCCCTTAGCCCTGCCGAGGAATACAGGCTTTAGACCTTATTTACACTGCAGCAGAAAAACGAGCGATACGGAGCAGCGGGCAGGAAAAGCCTTTGGCGGACGGGTATTAATATCCACTAGAGGATTTATTAAACATGCGGGGACAGTTTTATCCGGCATAACAGCGCTCATAGCCCCCTATGTTATGTACTGCGAGGTGCAGGGGACTTGAATACCAGCAATGCAAACAAACGAGCTAATGTGGTCAGCACAAGCACTGTCGCCTGTAGAATGATCGTTAGACTGTTTATATACCCTAAACTGGACGTGGCTTCCATCGGAAAAGCGCTTTCCGTGGTGTTCAGACACGTATACATTAACAAAAGCCCTGTCAAACTCCCCGTGACAGTCGCTAAGCGCCGAGCCGTCACCTGTTAGCATTAGCATGCTACACCCTGCGCCGTCCACTCCGTCACTCACCTTCCGCGGCCATGGCGTCTCCGGACGGTGTTAGGAAAGCTTGACGTCACGAAGCTGGTTCCTGGATGTGTCCTTTAAACATGCCCGACACGCTCATACCGAAGTGCAAACGAAGCACCTTAGCAGCGCCGACCGATAAAGACCAGCCCACCCCAGTAGCGATTTGAAAGGCGAGCGATCCCACAATGCACCGCGCGCCACAGGCTCCGCTCACTCTGGCGTCCCTGCGACGTGAGCACGCGCTCTCCCTTCCCTCCAAACATCCATCTACGCATGCGTTAAAAAGCAGGCACCGGGCCTGGCGTCCGGTGGTTTCTGTCCTGGCGATACTGATAATTGCATCGATTTAGCCGTCAACCACAGCTGTACTCAAAATATCGTTTATATCAAGTGTATACAGTGTATGTCACCTACGCTCCTATAATTCATCTTATGTTATTTAGTTCCATATCACACTGCATCAGCACGGTGGCCTCGAGACCAGGGTTCAAGTCTCCACCCCGGCTTTACGTGTATGCAGTATGTGCAGTCGTGGGGTTTCCTCCGGATTCTCCTGCATGACCACACAGTCCAAAAACAAGGTGAATGCCCGTAGGTGTTAATGGTGTGTTGACACCCTGTCCGGGGTTATTCCCTCCCTTGCGCCGATTGCTTTCAAGATAATTGCCGGACCCCCGCGACCTTGTATAGGAGAAGCGAGTATATAAAATGGATCGATCGACCGATTGAATTTAATCTACCCAACATTTACAGTCAGGGCAATTCTTTAAGATGAGTGTATTTTGACTACGTTCGCCGTGCTGAAACGAGTTCCTTCCTCTCCTGTTCTGTACATTCGGATCCAACGGAAGGTTTCCAGGCCACGGAGATGCTTTTATACAAGTTTTTTGTCAGCCCCGCAGCACCATGAATAACCTTACATGTTCCCTTTGTTCAGATGTTTATTTACTGATCTTCACAACAGTGAGGACACTGTAGATGTTATCACAGAAATTACATAAAAGGTTCTGAATACAATGTTTTAATATATATTTATCTATATATCTTAAAGTACACATAATAATTAATAATTATAATAAAACGACCATGAAAATAATAAAAATGGATTAAAAAAGTAACAAACTGGATGTAAAGTTTTCAGAAACAAAAATCAGTCAAGGGTCCATTTGTTATATTAAACACTGAAGTGCCATTTTTTTTCAACCATACAAAATTACACTTAAAAGTAGGGAACCACTTTATAAGTTATATAATAATTCATACCAATGCAATTTTATAGTTAAATCACCAAATGTGTCCTGCAAGTGTAACAAGTCCTGCATATTGAATGCATTAAGCTCTGCAGTACTTTTGCCCATCTAAATAACAAAGCTTAAGGTGACTACTGATGAAATGCCCCTTTACTGAAAGCCATATGTGGTCAGACTATATGTATGAATGATATCAATGTCCCATATTGCCACATCTCTAGTTAGCATACAGCAGTTATGGTGGCCGACTCCAACTGAGGCTCCTGAAGCATCCTGCATGTCCTCATCCCAAAGTAGATGCTTTCTGCAACATCGCCATTCAGGTCCATATATTCAGTTTTAATATCAGATTACATCAAAGTTAAGGGGGAACCATGTAAGTCCTCATATCTACAGGGTGTGCCTCAAACATTGGACTCAACAAAGGACCTCTTTGGTTTGATAGGAGAGGAAGGACCTTGGCACTCCCCATGTCCCACCTGTCTGTAGTCGCTGTCCTGATAGGCCTGTGAGACTGGTAGCATTCGTGCCACCTTAACGTCTGGGTATGTGGGTGCCTGACTCACCCGGCCTGTGTTATCTGGCCGATAGTAGTCATCCTCCACTAGGTGTCCGTTGTGGGCATTGTTGGTGCGATTGTAATAGGCAAGATGCCCATAGGTCATGTTTCCAGGTGATGTGGCAGGGCTGGAAACCACAGTGTCTAAAGATGACACAGCCCAGGTGCGTGACGTAGAGGAAGAGGACGAAGGTTGCTGAAGAAGCTGATGAGTTCGTGCTGTCTTGTCAATGATACCCATGAAGGGCGTGCTGCGTGCCCGCATAGCCTCGCCTGGGTAAGTCCCCCCTAAAAGTCGCATGTCAGTGCCTTGTGGTGGAGAAACTGGCGACAGGTCATCACTGTATCCACCCTTATATGCCAGCTTCAGTGGGATCTCCATTTGTTGTGCTGAAGCTGAGGGCCTGAAGCCTGGACCTAAATTAGAGGTGGATCCTGCTACTAGACTGCTGCTAGAATGTGAGAAGCGCAGGCCAGTGCTCTGAGAGTGGATGAGCGGCCGTGGCGTAGGGCCAGTGGCACTTAGTGGGCGCCTGAGACCGTGAGGGTGCTCTGGTGATGATAACTGAGGCTGACGTTCAATTTCATGTGGCTGGACAGGATAATAAGCTGCTGACTGGCTGCGGCTGATCTGCTGTGCCATTTGACCATAGCGGGGGCCTGTGATGTTGGGTCTGTATGCATGTGAGGGCCTCTGGGGGAGCTCCTCTTCAATGTACACACTGCCCTGAATCTGCAGTGGGCTTGAATAGGCCACCTCCCCAAGCTCATCGACATCCCCAGGAATGTGTCCCCTCATGGACTGCGCCACATGAGAGTAAGTACTGGAGTGGACCGAGCCACTAGTCTGATTTGTGCGGACGATCTGTGCCTTGGCTGGCTGCAGCCACTGGGTTTGCTGTTGCAGTGAGCGCTGGCTGCCCATTTTAGCCAGCGGTGATTTGGGCCTGCCGGAAAGCGCCTCTTGTTGATAGCGGTTTGAGCTGACAGATGCAGACTGTGGTCTGTAGATGGCTGCATTCTCTGAGCTATAGGCTCCACGGCGTAAAGGTGATGGAGGGGGGCTGAAGTGGTAAGAGGAGGAAGAAGAAGAAGCTTGATGGAGCCGGGGAGGTGTGAGGGGGGCTTGGACGATAGTGGGCGCTCTGGTGAGTTGGAGAGAGCGATGGAGAGGTGGACTGGTAACCCTGGCGGGTTGGAGAGGACATGGAAGGAGGACTGGGCCGCAGATCATAGGCCTGGCTCATGGAAGCACTTCCAGAAAGGTAGGGCAAGTGGCTTGGAGAAGGTGGCATGTTCTGAATAACAGGCATTCCTGAAGGACTGGAACGAGGCTCGGCAGTCACAGCTAGTGGAAGACCATCCAAGTCCCGTTCCAGGTAATCTTCGTCCTCTTCAAACAGGTCCCGCACTGGCTCCATGTCAGACAAGCGGGGCTCCAGTGGAGGAGGATGCGGCACCATTTGTGGGGCTTGCTCATGGGGAGGGGAAGGAGGCGGATCCAGCTGCTGTTGCTGAATGACTTGGCGACACTCCTCCTCCACACGCTGCAGCAGACGCTGGATCTCGCGATTATTGGGACACAGGCGTATGGCTTCACTCAGGTCCTCCAGGGCTGCGTGGAATTGCCTACAGAGAGAGGCAGATGTGTTATATGCGATGTGGAAATAAAAACACCAACTAATAGACAGTAATGTATAGGGTAGTAAAGTAAGGAAGCAAAATTTGCTCTTGCCTTCCTCTTCCCCTCAACCGACCCTAGTCCCACTGTTTGAAACTATGTAGGCCTCCTAAATTGTATTTTAAAGTCCCCATGAAACATCTAGAAAGCTGTGATTTGATGCTGTATGTTGAAATAGTTCCTTTTTGTAACAGGTAGGGTTGAACAGAGTTGAACTTTTTGACTGAATTACATAACAGATAACAGAGTTTGAGATATATTACACCCCCCGAAACCGAACAAACTGGACAGTAACATAGCGAACTAGCAAAATATACTGAATAGCGAGTAGTTAACAACTATGTAGAATAACAACAATATCTTTAACAATCACCGATATCTTAGATGAAGAGATTGTTTGAGCTGAGGTTGACCATCAGTGGTGCCGGGGGTGACAGAGAGCCACAGGGTCATCACTGAGAGGCATCTGATTTTTGAGTTCAGTACAATTTATGGAAAAGAGGTGAGGCCTATTAGTTCTATCCTGCCTGAAAGTGGAGAATATTTCTGGGCCAGAAGTCGAAATCAGAATCTGAAATAAATCCTGAAATGAAGAAACTAATGAGGGGATCCAATGCAGGGCAATATTGCGAATCACCGTGTTTAATTTTTCATTTCGTAATTGCAGCTCTAGAAATACTTGCAGATGTTACAAACTGCACCTTTAAAATTCTGGAAAAAACACTGCACCCTCTCAACTGAACACTGTCAATATCTCACAGTCCAACACCATAGCTGTAGCAAGTAATGTGCTGTGTGTTTTACTCATGTAAATAATCTGAAAATGTAGAAATAAAGATGCAATATGACAGATGGACAGTCTGCAGAATAAAAATAATGTTGAAATGTATGAAAATGAGCCTCCTTATCTTTAGAGTAACACAACCAGGTGAGATTTCACCTCATTACTAAGGCTAGATTAGATTAAAGTAGGAGGTTTAAGTCCCAGCGCCCTTCCTGTTTGTTGCTATGGTTACCTGCTGCTGCGTTTGGCGCGGGCTCGTGCGTAAAAGGCCTCATAGGATTTGGGTTTCAACTCTAGAACTCTGGAGGCAAACTCCTCTGCCATGCCGAAGTCCTGCAAGCAACAACAGGGCCGACAGTCATACACAGAGCCATACGCATGGAGGCATGTAGGGCTTGTCACATGCGTACACACAAATACACATACATACATACACATACATACATACATACATGGCTTGATATGGACACACCCATTCTGAACATACATATGATAGGTTTTTTTTTTTACATCAGGGACACACTTATTATGAATGCTCATATGCACAATTACATCAACTTAACCCACACACTGATACAAGAGGCTGAAAACACACACACACACACCCTTATAGACTCTATGAAGCAATATTTTCATCCCCACCAGGGGGTGCTTTTAACACAGTGACGTATGTACCACAACTGTTGCAACAATACAAATTCTGCTGTCACAATCTGTCTAAACCTATCTAAATAATCTCAAAGCAGACTTAATCCCTTCTTCTTTTACACAGGGCTGAAAGAATCATAAATTTAACAGACCAAAAACCAAAAAAAGGTGGTTGGGATGAAAAGTGATGATGTTGGTCAAATGTTGCCATCATTATATCTGGAAAGAATGAATGAATTCAGCAGCATCACCCCACTAACACTCAGACTGCAGAAAATGTAAGCTCTATCTTTATCTGAATGCCCGGGTAGGATTCAAATAAAAGAATGTAAATGAGCACAAGTATTCTACAGCAGTGCGGGTGGCACCATGACATGAAAACATATATTATATCCATTAACAGAACTCACATAGATTTACTTTACACTAAAATGTTGATGCACTAAACAAAAGGTGCATGTGCACAATACATATGACTAATCTTGCTTAATTTGCAAAAAAAAAAAAGCATTGTGACAAAAGCACTGGCTACTAACATTCATTTTGCGGCAGCAACGAGACAGGTTGAGCAGCAGCGAGACTTTGAGCTCGCGGAAGCTCTTTGGGTCCTCTGTGAAACCTTCACGGGGGAACTTCTTCAGTGCATACTGATAGCGCTGGGCTGCTTCCTTCACCTTTCCCTTCTGTTAGAGCACAAAATACAGAAGTTATAAAACATGTACACAGCATGTAAAGAGTGGTAGAAAGAAAGAAAATAAGGAAGGTAGGTAGGTAGGCAGGCAGGTAAAACACAAGGTGGGAAGAAGGGATGGGAGAAGGAAGATACGCATGTAAAGAGAAAGGAGGCATGTAGGCAGGAATGAGTAAGAAGAAAGGAAAGTCAGAGGTAGGTAGATAAGTAAGAAGGGTGGAAAAGAGGTACGTTTGCAGGTAGGTAGGTTAGGTAGTTAAGAAGGGAGAAAGAAACTGGGTAACATGGTCAGAAGGTAAGATGAAAGGATGGTAGATCAAAGGAAGGAAAGAAGATAGAAGAGAAAGAATGGTAGGCCAGTAGGTAGGTGTGCATTTCATGTGTGCAGGGGGGCAGATGGTGGCCTAATGGTTAGGGAAGCGGCCCTATAACCAAAAGACTGCAGGTTTGGAATCCCACAGCCAGCAGGTACCACTGAGGTACCCTGAGCAAGGTGCCGTCCCCAATAGTGATGCACGGGTTGTCTCGTAACCCGCGGACCCCGCGGGTAACCCGCGGGTTGGGTTGGGGCGGGTAAAGAAATTGTCACTTTATTTGCGGGGCGGGTTGGGGCGGGTCATTAAAAAAAATTAAATAAAAAAAATCCATGTATGTTGCGTGCAATTCCCTATAGCCTATATTAAATATTTGGGAAATTCGTGTCCAGGAGCAAGAACCAATAGATTAAATTTCGTGACTATAGCACGAAATGCCGTGAGACTGGGTTGGATAAGGTTATGTCACGTGACAAGTCACGAACGCGCCAAGCATCTACCGCTGCCAGTCACAACAAAAACAAAGAAATAAAAGTGAAGATGGAAGACGAGGTGCGGGAGAAATTGAGGTTGGGAATTTTTCTTGAATTTACATACAAGAAATATAAAGTCAGGCTGCTCAATCTAATGTTTGGGACCGGTTCTCAGAAATAGTTGCAGCAGGAGACAACAGCAGTATCAGCTACGTGAAGTGCAATTCGTGTGAAAAAATATACAAACACGAGAGCCACAAAACAGGCACTTCCAGGCTGAAATAAAGGCTGTTTTCATTTGAATTACAATGCCTAGTATGTCTATTTAATGGTCGCGGGGCGGGGCGGGTTGTAAAAATAGATACAGTGGTGCGGGGCGGGCTGGGGCGGGCCAAATAATTTCATAAAAGCGGGACCCGCGGGTTGGAAAAATACCCGACCCGCGCAT
>JAODJU010000079.1:2663731-2674032 GCA_026776725.1 Gnathonemus echidnorhynchus
GGGGGGGGGGGGGGGGGGGGGGGGGGGGGGGGGGGGGGGGGGGGGGGGGGGGGGGGGGGGGGGGGGGGGGGGGAGAGACTAGCATGTACGTGCACGTGTGTGTGGACTTACCCTGCACACATACTGGCTGCGTGCACCTGGCGAGAAGGTCTGCGAGCGGACGATGGTGCTGTTGCGCATGAAGGGCAAGGCCTGGCCCCAGCGCCCCCCCCGCTCTTTGGGCCGCACCCGCACCGGCTCAGGGAAGGGCACCTCAGTGTTGGTCTCCTTGTCCACCTGCCCCACAATAGCGCCATCAACATCACCAATCCCCAAGGGCTTGGTGGTAAGGCAAACTGATGTCTGGTTACCTTGAGTGAGTGCAGCCTGTGGGCTGGATGGATACAGCGCCCCCCAGTGGTGATGCAGATACCATCCACGCACAGTCCCTCGGTGCACTGCATCACGAACGCCGTGCTGTTGCTGCAGCCACTGTCCACTGACTCTGCCTGCCAGCTCCTGAGAGACACACCCCCGCTTACTTACAGTATAGCCAACCCAAAACTGGTAATAGCAGGGTGGCAGTCTGGGACTGTCAGATGGTGGGGGCCTACCTCTCCGATGTTGCCTCCCCCTGCTCCCCCTTCCTCTCCAACTCTTGTTCCAACTCCCCCAGTAGGGCCAGCACAGGGTCCTGGGCAGAAGGACAGAATGGCATTAGGCATGTATGCCCCCTAGTGGCAGGGTGAGTGGCTATTCAACCAACATCCAAATCCTCACTAAGTCTAAATACAGCCTGGTCACTCACCGTAGTCTTGGCATCCTCCTCCCCCATGCCAAGTGCCTTGGGCATCTTGCCCTCCCCGGCACGGGAAGCCTCAGTGCCGCCTAGCATCAGGATTCTGTGCCACTGGAACAGCATCTCAGTGGCTCCCACGCAATCCGCCAGGCTGATCTGCAGCATGCCCTGCAAGCACACACACACACTCACAGGCTTTAAAACTCACAAGCGGCCAAACGAAGCCCTCTCCCCATGCAACGCTTAGCTCACCAGCGGTTCCTCAGGGCCCTGGGGACCCACAGCGCAAATGGACAGCAGCAGGGGCCGAAGACCCAGGGTGGCGCCGCAAGCCGGGATTCGGAAGCCCTCGTTCAGGCTCAGCTGGGCCTGCGGATCCTGGGCCCTGGAGCAGTAGCGGGTCCCGGTGCCGCCGCGGCCATGCTCAGCCGGGAGCAGGCTCACCCTGACATAGCTGGGTGCAGCCGAAAAACAATGCATGTCACTCGGACTGCCCGCCACCGCGGAGTTTCAAAAAACACACAGCGCCTACTCACACTTTGCATCCGGGTTTTACGACCACAACATTAAGGTTCCTCAGCAGGAGCAGCTGCACCAGGAGACTCTCACTGGCAGTGTCGAACCTGGAGCCGGAACACTGAGCAGTGAGGAACTGCCCGGGTGTGGGGGGGAGACAGACGGAGTATTCTATACTCACAGGAGCCCCAGCTGGATCTGAGCGAGTTCTGCTGCGGTCCCATCGTTGACATATAACACCTCTTCCGGGTCGTCCGTTCTGGAAAGAGAGATAGAATCAGGGGGTGGAGAAAAGCAAAAAAAAGGACTGGCTTACAGGACTGATGTTTAGTTGTATGTTTATTCATAAATAACTGAAAAGAGCATAAAGTAAACAGGATCCTGTACTTGATAAGCAGTAGAGAAGGAGGACGGAAGAGAAAAAAACAAATACATTCTAGTAACATCTGGTTAAAAGTCAAGGAAATGTTAGGGTGCATTTCCACTGCACCAGGTACCGTACTTTTGGTACTTCAAACAAGTACAGTACTTCAAGGTGTTGGCTTTTCACTGGCATAAAACTGATACTGGTGTTGAATGACATCATAAGACGAGGTGGGGTATTTTGTACTGAATTTGAATTATAGTATGTTATAGGGCAAGGTGATGTGCAATATTAATACCAGCCTCACATGTTATGTACATGCAATTCTCACATTGCTAGGACCAACATAGTCAGCTGAGTTGAAATCAGGCTGTTTCATACCTTCATTTTTACTCAGTCATAGGAAACAAAATGCAACAAGCTTATATATATAAAAAATCAGTTTAAAGTTTTTCTCCGCTGCTTTTGCATAAGCGCTGCATGTGTTCTCCGAGACAATCATAATTATTTTCATCCTTCATTTAAATCACTCCTAGACAAGTTTGTAAGAAATTTATTGCAATAATTATTTCAACAACATCATATCGCAATATTTAAAATCTGTCCAATATCGAGCAGCCATAGCAAATGGTTTTTTACGTCTTGTCATGCCATCCACATCTTGATGAATCTGTTATTCCGACCAAATTGCAATTAAATCTTCAGTTTCTTCATTTGACTAAGCATCTATTATTATTCCTCATTTCTTTTTACTTTGTTTATCATTGATTTTTGAGATCATAACTATGCTTTTTCAGGTTGGCGAATGTATTTTGAGTTATTTGCATAAGGCAGGTTGCATAACCAATCGACATATTTGCAAGATCCACCCCAAAGTACTGAAGTACCAAAAAAGTACCCCAGCTGGTTTGGTACTTCAGTACTGGTACCAGACCAGAAATTAATAGAAAAGGGAAAAGCACAGATTTTTTGTACCAAAGTACAGTTCCTGGTGCAGTGGAAAAGTGCTTTTGCCGATTACATTCTAGGGGGCGAGATTTTTCCGCCGCCACCAGAGGGCGCCCCCTCTGCCTTTGCTGTGTGGGGAGCTCCTGTGGAGAAAAGCCACGGGACAGAAATTCTGCTTCCACTGACCTCCTGCTCCAGGCCTCAAAGACGCCACTGTCCGTGGCCAGCACCTCGTCCGACACCCCTGTCGAGCCCCTCCTTGTCCGCCGCCCGACCCGGTTCCCGCCGTTACCACGCAGCGTTACTCCTGCAGCACAGGCCTGTGGTTAGCGACGGCTAAGGCTGCGAGAGCCAGCACTCGAGAGAGGCTCGGACTCGCCTGTGCTGCTGGAGGCCCCCTGGGCTCCATTGTCCCTGGGGCTCTTGGCATCCAGTAGGTGTGACATGGTGGCCCCCTGCCCCGCGTCACCCAGCACCGAGCCGTGACCAGGGGGGGGCAGGGTTTGGCTGCGCAGGCCCTCCACGATCCCGCGGCCAGCCAGTTCTAGATACTCCTCGGCCCTCAGGGCGACAGAGCTGTCCTGGTGGTATGGCACGTCCATGGGGGAGCTGGGCGGTGACAGGGAGGAGAGCGAGGACCGCGACGACAACGAGGCCAGCGACTGCGGCGTGTCCTGCGAGCGCCGGGCCTTGCCGTCACGGCACAGCGCCTCGGGGTGCGGAGGGTAGCGAGGGTGGGGGTCCGACTCAGCTGGCGCTGCTGGCGGCGGCCCGTAGATGTCACTGAAGCTGACGGAGCTGAGCGAGCCGCGGCTGGACGTGAGGGATCCGCGACTGGAGGCCAGAGAACCGCGGCTGCTGCCCGATGAGGCGGTGAGGCTGCTGGCTGACAGGCTGCCAGGGGAGAGAGCCGGAGAGAGACTCAAGGCCGATTCGTACATCGCTTTTCCGCATGCGCTTTGATTGCGAATGAGGGGACGTGACATAAATTTCAACCTCATTCATTCGGTCAGCTGCGCTTGTAGCCCAGATTTGTATGTCTAGCGGAAACCATGCATGTCCATGCGCATCGATGGCGCATCGTCCCAGCAAATTTTGTCATAAGGATTTCAAAATACTGCGGCATGCATTATTACTGCATTACTGCCCAAGCCTTCACTGATAACTTTCAAACTGTTCATGAAAGTTCCCATTTCTCCACCCTGTGCTTGTTGCAGTACATCTGCCCTCTGCTGGCCTGGTAGGGTATCACTGCTCTATGCATGCACCAATCGCGAACGTGTAGCCAAATGTAGTATGAACACAAGCTGCAACCATCCAGAGCCCAAAAGCGCACGCAAGCGCATGCGAAAAAGTAAAGTATGAACTAGGCTTCAGACTCAGGGTGAGCTCAGAGCCCTGCTCATGGGATGGCGCCATCTGCTGGAGAGCGCGCCCCACTGCACCACTGTTCATTTTCCTCTCAGCAATACAAACAGCTGAATTCCTGCCTAAAATAAAGTCCCTGTAACAGCATTAACTTTATCTGAGCACCCCCCCCTCCATGGTAAAACTCCGAATTCCCCGTGAAATCACAGCCACACACTGGGAATAAAACATGAGACGGCTAGTTTATATGCCACTTTATATCCATGTATAGTGACACATTCATGCAGTGTCATACGGTACTGGGCCAGTTCAGATTAAACATTTTAGGGTACAAAAGCAAGAGCACTTTTGGAATTTGGACAATTCTGATAAATCTTAAGGAATACTGTAAAAGAAAGACATTTTCCACAAATTTCTTCACCGGGTAAATAAAAATACGGTGATGTATTCCAAACTCACCAGTGTGTCACCAAGTACCCCCCCTCTTCGAGGGCCATGTCTCCCGGGAACACCTCTGCTAACCCACTGGACCACTGACCCGCTCCGTTTCACTGGCTAGCCCTCAGTTCTGGTCTCTTGGCGACGCTCAGTGCTCTTGTGTTTTCCGTGAGTCTGGTACATGCCTAGTTTCCACTGTATTGCTGCCTGAACAGAGCTTATGACTTTATGTTCCTGCAGTGTTTTGCGATGTACTGTACAGCTGCTCTTCCAGTCCTGTCTGGCCCTGTTTACTGGTGGCACTCAGGCAGGCTCCTTATTGGCTGCGTTCCTGAGATGTCGTATCTGAGTAAGAGCAAAGGGGCGCCCGTGCCCGCGGGGTCCGGACGGCAGCTCACCTCTTCAGCTGCGAGTGCAGGTAGGTGGCGATGCGCGACTCCTCTTCCAGCTGCCGCAGAAGCATGTTCCGCTTCTCCTGGTGCAGGATCCTGTTGTGAAGGGGAACTGAATCAGCCGCTGCCAACATGCAGCCGGGAGACGTGGGGAAATGTGTCACCTGTGGTGGGCAGGAATCCCACCCCCCACGCTGCCCCTCCCCCCACGACCCTCCGGGGTGGATGGATGGATGAGATTTGATCACATAAGACAGTCAGTTACACAAATCAAACTGAGCTGTCTTTGTGTGACCCGACTCCCCCATTCATCTCCATATCCATCCATCTTGTTTACAGGCCGGGAATGTAACCGTGTCACTTTGAAGCCGGCGTCCTCACTGACGTCACGCTGACTGAGATAAGTCCTGTGGCCGCCCATATTTACTCCAGGTTTGAGAAGGACGGCTGCATGAATGCACACCGCGGGCCAATGACACGTCCGGCCGCCCCCTCATCATGAACGAGCCCCCAGGCTGCTTATCAGACGCTCCTGTGTCCCACTACGCTGTACACACTCTGCCACCCCGCCAGGGAAACCACTGACCTTTGGCTGGCGCCCTGGCTCTGGACAGCGTGGGCCCTCTGCACCTCTTCCTCCAGCCTGCAACGCTCCTCTTCCAGGTGCAGGAGGCTCTCGAGGGGCCGCTGCTGCTGGCTAACCAGGGTGATCTCCTGCAGCAGGGCCTCCTTCTCGCGCAGGAGCTGCATGCATTCTCGGTCCCGGTCCGCCTCGGCCCGGCCCGACCAGCTCTCGCTGTCCAGCTGGGCCAGCTGATGCTGGAGGCTGGACACTCTGAGAGAGGAGGAGACATGAGAAGGAGAGAGAGGAGGTCTCCAGGAGGAGTATTAACACCACCAGTGTGTGAATCTCCTCAGATAACTGAGAACTGTAAAACTTCTCCATTACAGTAAAAACAACATGGCTACAGGTACTATTCCTGTAAAAAAAAAACTTAGTAGAGGTACAAATACAAGTACAAGTTACATGGCTGAATGACACATTTCAACACGCGTGTCCTTGGAAGCTGCAGAGCAGACATTTAGGACCAGCTTTTTGGCGCAAGATAGATGCTGCACAACGGCATTTGTGTCCTTGAGGCGGAGCGGCATGCAAGCTTCTGCAGGTCTCCCCGACGTCTACACTAGTGCGCACTGCAGCTGTGTTGCCATGGCAACGTCCACAGCTGGGCGCGCTCATAAGAAATGCAGCAATAAGGCCCTGCTGCCACCTCCAGACTCCCAGCGTGCTTACCCAGCATGCAATTCTCTAGCTTACGCCAAACCGACTCAGAGGTGCTCAGTGGCTTCTGACTGCTTAATTTAGTGAGGGGACGTTTTAAATGAAGTTAGTGCTAAACAGATGATTGGCATCAGAGAATGCAGAACTTTCCAGAGCATCGCTGTCATGGACGCATCGGTGCCCAGCTTAAGCCTATCGGACGGGCCAATCCGGAAATCCATGGTATTTTTTCTGGGTCTGTGATCAATTCAAGAAAACTCACCCATGGGGGTTCACACAAGCGTGCACGATAGTGCGAACCAGCGGCTGTGAATACAGATGTTTCCATGTATGTGTGATGGCCCTGGCTGGCCACTTGCCCCGACTGACTTGGGGCAGAACAGGCCGCGCACTGTCAGGCAGGAATGCTGGGAAACGAAGAATGTGACCGCCAGGCAGAGAAGCCAGAAACGGGCCATTCAGAGCAGCCGCCCGCCCCCACACCTACAGGCACAGCTCTCCACCACACAGTGACCACCCACTTCTCAGCTCACCGTACGCTCCCCCCCCATTCGAAGAGTAACAGTAATTCTTCAAGGAGAGGTAAGACTCATAAAACTAACTGGTTATTAAAGACAGATGAAGGTGAACAAAAACCAGTATAACCAGTGGCATCAGGACAAGCCCCCCCATGACTTACTTTTTCTTAGCCTCTTCATACTGCCAGTTCAGGCGAACTTTGTCCAGCAGTGGCGAGAATTCCTGGGGGGCAGGCTACAGTGGGGAGAGGGGTTGGGGGGGGCAGGTCAGTCCCCTAGACCGAGGACCCCCCAAGTACAGACAGCTACAATCCTAACTTAAAGGGCCACCGGACGCCACCTAGTGGTAGCGGAGCGACCCACGCACCTCACCCACGATGTCCGTCTGACAGCCAGCGTCACAGTACCGCTGAGCCAGACAGGGGCCCCCGGCACCATCCAGCAGGGTGTCGCCCAGGCCTGAGCCGCCACGGAAACTCAGCGTGAGCTTGGCGAGACTCTGCGGGGGGATGGATGGGCGAGAGAGTTGTGTGCCAGAGACACAGCGATGACATCACTGAAATGACATTTGCTATGTTGACTTAGCCAGAGGATGTCGTGGTCATTGCAAGCAGGGGTCTGGGAGATGGAGCCTCACCTGGATGAGGTCCTGCCTCTCCCTCTCGCCCGTGCTGATGGACTTCTTGATGCTCCGCAGCTCGCTGAGGATGGCCTGCGCTTCGTCCAGCTTGTAGCTGGTCTGTCCGCAAGACATCTTCCTGTCGATCCTGGTAGGGGGGCAAACAGGGGCAGACAGATGGCTGGCTGTTAACGTGTCATTAAAAACTGCTCCCCCCCCATTTCTAACCATATTCAGACTTTTTTCCTCCCATTACAGAAACAAAAAGCATTTTAATGTTATACTGAAATAAGGCACATTAGTTAAATATAACTTTGTTTTATTATTTTATTTATTCAAATAATAAGCAGGCCTGACTCCCCAAATAAACACGGTGGGTCTATATAAAGACACGTCTGTGATCCCACCCCATGCAAACCTAATGCTTTTTACACAAGAATTTGGGCCACACCCTCCCCCACACACGCGAGTGCTGGGCAGTCACGTCACTGAGGCTTCACTCCGGCACACATTCGGGTCCCCCCCACACTCGTGCGAGGCTGCTGCCACAAGGTGCTGAAACACCAAGGCCAACTGACACCTAGAACACGGAACGCAGAACCCCCGGCGGGAATAATAAAACGTACGCTGTTTGGACAAAAGATACAAAATCATCCTGTTATTTAGTTTTACATGCTAGCAGAAGACCCCCCCCCCAACCCCAGGCAGGGCCATCATAGAAATAGGGGGAGTTAGGATATTTCCAAGGGCCCCTGAGTGACAGGGGACCTAAAAATTTGGACCATAATTGGATTGGTCTGGGAGGGGGCCCGATATGATATGCTTTCACAGAGCCCAAAATCTCTAGCTGCACCCCTACCCACAGGTCCCACAGACTCAGGGGTATATTTAGGGGTGAAAGGCGAGCAGGCTGCATGGCAGAGGAGGCCTGCTGGGACTACTTGAGTATTACCAAAGCGTCTCCCATCTATAACCAGAACCACAGGTGAGACATTCCTTCCAGTGTGACTGGAATGATGTCTCTCCACAGAGAGGCTCCCCCACTATAACCGGAATGACGGACACAGAGAGGCTCCCCCGTATAACCGGAATGACGGACACAGAGAGGCTCCCCCGTATAACCGGAATGACGGACACCGATACCAGGAGAGTGTTTCCGTCATTTTGTTTTTTAAACGTTTTAAAGTTAGATGTAAAGCATGCAAATAAATAAACGATGATGATTTTTGTTATTAATAATAACTATTATTATTATTCATATGTGGTCAATAGACGGAAAAACCACATAATACTCCAGCATGTAACTATGTGGGGGAGTGTGTTTGGTCCCAGAGGCATGTCCTTCAATAGCAGGAGGAATACAAAAAAAAAAAACACTCTGCCCCCTTTTTGCCAGTCGTAGGTGTTTCTTCACTTATCAAAATGTGCCATCATCAGATCCCTCCTACCAGCTTTGAGCGAATCGCAGGGAATCGTGGGTAATCTTGCACGGTGTGGCCCCCCACAAAAACACAAGGAAAATGGAGCGTGTCACACTCAGTCAGGCCTTATGTCAGCATGAAGCAGAATGTGGGGGTGCAAGTGCTGTAAGTGCCCTGGGCCTTTGGCTCCTGGCTGAGAATTACGGGGAATACCCATCAGCACAAAGCTCCATCCTCCAGTATAAACTGTGGCATTAATATGTAGGGGAGAAGTGATTCAGCCCCATCGTGTTTCACAATGTCTGTCCAAGTGCTGAGAATTGGATCAGGCAGCTAAACTCTTCCCGGGGGACAGGAGAACCCGACTGCAGCGGGAGGAATCTCGTTTGTGTAGCTTTGGGGCCACTCTCTGCTCGCTGCTCGCTGCAAGCTGCTTTACTGTGTCACTTCTGCTCTCCTCTGGGAAGTAACATTTTTTCCATTTCTTAAAGAGCCCATTACTTCATTTGCACCGTGACAGAGATTTGACGATAAGGAGTAGTGCTTTCGGCGTCCCTTTAAGAGCCTCTGTCTGAGCAGGCAGTGCGCAGTGAGGGTGGGGTCTCTGCTCCTCCGTGTTTCCTTCCCACTGGCCGGGCCTCCTCTCTCTCCTCCCCTATTCTGGGAGCCACTTGAGTCGTGGGCTATCTGTGCGATAAGGCCCCACCCGCTCTGCACTCAGGAAGCACACAGGAATGTACCGCAGCAGAATCTGGTGTTTGTGAGGCGGCTCGCCAGTGGCGGGGACCCGGCCCCTGCACCGATACTTCCTGTCCCTGCCCTGAGACTCGGTTCTGGCCAGCAGACACTGCACACACTGCATCCTCTTCCTGAGGCGGGGAGCCCTATTCCCACGAACAACAGAGCAGCTACCGCTCTTTGGGAGATCTATACATGCGACACACTCGACATGTAACTAAAAGACGTTGAAAGTAATTACACACATTATTTCTCATATATAAAAAGACAGAATGTCCACTGCAAACAATATTGTGATTCCTTAGATTTTTGCATTTAAAAGAAACCACTGGGAAAAGGGAACAGTGAGTCATATTTGTGCAGAGAGGAGCTATTTAAAATTGAACCTAAACCCAGTCATGAAGCCATTTTGTGGTGGCATGTTAATTAGCTGATTAGCATCACATTAGCGGATGGGTTTTAACACACAAACTGGAACCCGAAAAGAAAGCTGCTAACCTGCCGGGGCTCGACACTCAGATGGGAAGCAGGAAGCAGGCAGAGGGAACGGTGAGGCCCGGGGGAGAGAAAGGCGAGGGGAGCAGGAGCGGGAATGTGGCTGAACATGGGAAGGGCAGTGGGGAGGTGGGGGGGCAGCCTCCACTGCCTTCCACTGGTGAAACAATGCTCTGCAGTACAACCCCCCCCCCCTCCCCGGTGTCTGCAGGCCAGAACTCCCTCCCGCAGTCCATACTCGCTCCCACAGTCCATACTCGCTCCCACAGTCCATACTCGCTCCCGCAGGCCACACTCGCTCCTGCAGTCCATACTCGCTCCCGTAGTCCATACTCGCTCCCGCAGTCCACACTCACTCCCGCAGTCCATACTCGCTCCCACAGTCCATACTCGCTCCCGCAGGCCACACTTGCTCCCGCAGTCC
>JAODJU010000079.1:2683424-2705302 GCA_026776725.1 Gnathonemus echidnorhynchus
GACGCCGAGTGCCGCGGGGGGGGTGGACACCGAGTGCTGCGGGGGGGTGGAGGCCAAGTGCCAGGCGTCCAACAGTAAGACGCGGCCTGGTGGACATGGAGACAGAGAGACAGCAGAGCCTGTCACTAACAGAACGGCACATGGACCACACGCTGTTACACCTGGGGAAGCCCCAACATAACAGCACCCTCCTGGGCCCGGGGCTAGAATCCGGTCCTGAGGGCTGCGACCAGACCAGGATTCTGACCAGATCCAATTCAAGGGTCATTCATCACCGAGATGTGAGATGGGCCCAAAAGCCCGGCGTGGAAATCCAAATGTCACATGTCCTTGCAGAAAGTCAAACACTTGAATACATACGTTATTTCCACCTGACTGTCTGGATACAGACTCCCAGATATTTAATCATCTCACCTGCACTGACATACAGTTGAGAAGGCAGACAGTCTCTGGAGCAGTTGGGGATTAAGGGAGGAGCCCAATGGTGACATCACTCTGCCGCCCCTGGGATATGAACCGATGACCTTCTGATCACAGACAAGGTGTCACAGATGGTTGAGCCACACACTGGCTCTCCTGAATGGAGCCAACGACCATCTGGGTGCCTGCCTGGGCCGCAGGCCTCGCCTTGATCGCATAAGCCTGTCATCAGCTTTGTAAGAGCAACAGGAAAAGTCCAACTGACAGTAGGGATCTGACAGGCGTCGAGCGCGAAACGAGGCCAACCTGCCAAGCACCTTCAGAAGGGGCTGGTAACAGCAGAGCTAACCAATCAGCAGGGTAGGATGCACAGCAAAGTTAGGGTTGCTAATCAGCAGTTAGTGGATGAGCTGAAGCCTGCCCACTACTGGCAGGATGACAAACTGCACAACCTGAGCCCCAGCTGACAACAACACCCAGTAATCACAATTACTCCTTTGGCTTGGCTACCATTTCGTTTCCCATAGTATTTCTGCCAGCAACCGACAGAAAGTACGTTAAGGCAGGCAGTGACTGACAGACCGGAAGCCCCGTCCACCGCAGACGTCACAGCCCAGACATTTCACATAGCAAAGCCCTTTTTTTTTTATTAAAAACACAGGTGTAGCAAACATCGAGCTTCTCAAAGCCAGCAGGAATGCGATTCTGCTCGTGAACATATTTGTTCAGAAACACAAAAGCGTCACACGATTCGTGCGTGGGGGGGGGGGGGGGCAGGCTTCTAAAGCATCATTTTTTCCCCATTTATTTCGCTGCTGTCGACTTGTTTCCTCTTTCAATAAAATAAGTCGAGTAAGACAAAGGGCATCATTGTGTCCCGCAAACAAGAAAAATGCCAGGAAAGCCACGACCACAGCAGACAAACACTGAGTGCTGAGGCTGTCCAGAGCATCCGTTTGCACATTTTTATGTCCACACATTTACGCAGAAGCAATTATCCCACGCAGATGGGGATGCTGGTGAGAAGGAGCCACACTGGGCCAGAGCAGAGGTTAGGGTGGGCGAGGGTTTGACAACAAGCTCATTTCTGACAGGCGAGCTGGTGACTAAAGGGCCGTGGGAGACGCCAAGCCGTCACGGGTCACGCAGTCGGAGCGGCGACGTCAGCCCGGGCGGGCGAGGAGAAACAAACGGCTTCATGTGCTACGAGGGGCGGAGGGCAGCAGGATATGCAGGAGTCCTATGCCTATGAGGGAGGGAGAGAGGGAGGCGATACTGACCCCAAACCGACACCCAAAAGAGCTCCTCTACACTAACTGCAAGTTAAACACAGGTAGCAGTAGGAATCGGGGAACCTCCCCTTACCATCTCCAACCAGGAAGAACCTGCAGACCCATCTACGTGAGCCGTAGACTACCAGAGAGCATTCATCGTACATCATCTCTGCAACTCAGAGCACGTAGCAGCATCGAAAGTGTCAGCAAAAGGAATCCTGTCTTATGCAAACACAGTGACGGATTCCTGCGATAAAGCTCCCGTTTTAAGTCTACTGCCTGCGCATATATGCATATCTGTCCTCCATTTCCAGAAAACCAGCTTACTGTAAATGACAGCTCCGGGAAGCCGCGTTCGAAAAAGTAACGTTTCATCTGGGAAAGAGAGAAAAGAAGCGCAGACAGTATGACAGTATAGTTACCTGCCGCTGCAGAGGGGCGCTGGGGGCCTGAGAACGGAGCCGGTAATAAACAGCAGGCTCCTGGTGATAGCGCTAAACACACGTTATAGTGAGTAGGCCTACACGTTGATGATCGTGTCTAATTTGTTGTAACACATCGAATTAGTTGTCTTTTACGGTGTTTTTGTACAGATGCTTGATTTTCCTTATTGATTTCATTCATCGCTGTTTTGCATTTTCCTGCTCATCCCCATGCAGATCCGACACAGCGCATGTTTTAATCTTATTATAGCTACCCAGCATAAGATATGAAGTGCTGCTCTATCATAACTGTGCTTAAATCTGGAAATTTATTAAATGAACCTTTAGCGCAATTTGTGAATCTAGGGTTAGGGTGCAATAAACCTCGGAATACAAAAACGGGAAGATGAAAGAAATGGCAGTTTGTGTTGAGGGGAAACTTATTAAAAGTTACTGTCATTTTTCCCGACGTTTAATAATACTGCAAGCAGAATACACATTCGACCAAGACTCTGTTTTAGACTCAGTGAAAGATTTTATTCTCTACATATGACTCAATAGCAAGGTGATCGCGACTTTCGGACTCCCGACAAGTAAACTTTTCTACAAGCAACTCGGAGCAAAAGCAAGTTAATCTTCTGTAACTCCGTGTGTGGTTGATCCGAGTTTAATTCAGCCCAAAGCGCTGTGCTGCTTTCTGCAGTCCTGACAGACAGCGCTGGCCGCTTCACCTCCACACACATTATTACTACTTATATTCTCGCACTTCAACAAACATCCAATAGGATATTTGTCGTTTCGATAACAAAATACCCACAGCTAAGTTGTCTTTTGCGGCAAGCTGTTGATTTTATTATTACAATGCATTTCTTTGCCAATTCCGAACATATACTGGGACGGGGGTGCGGGCTGACTTTACCCCCACCCCCCGCTCACCAATTACCCTAATCGCCAATTAATAGATCAGATAAGCCAGCGCCGCGCGACCAGACAGTCCGGCCGCGGGGCGGCTGCTGACTCCTTTTCTTGCCCCCCGCCCTCGCGTCTTCCTGTGGATGTAATTGCCCCCGATATCCAAGCACTTTTGTTGTGGCCGTGCAATTCGGCAGGAGACCCCCCACCCCCTGGATCACAGATCCTACCTGTCCCGGGGATCGATCCACGACGTCTGGCGCGTGTTGTGATCGATGTAGAACACTCGGCCATCGTAGTCGCGCGCCTCCTCCCAGCCCGCGGGCAGCGGCAGCTCCCAGCTTTCTCTCCGCTTGCTGCTGCTCACCCACGGCATAGCGTTTGGGATGGTCTGGGGGTGCTCGCCGTCGCCAGACCCCCACCCCCCGGCCCCCTCCCTCTTTGTCTTTTCTCCGGAGAAAAGGCGAAGTCCTTAATGCATTACAGTCCCCCCCAAGTCCTTCGGCAAACGAGGAAAAGTGGGTCCGGGGGGAAAAAGCCTACAAGAAAGCGGGTGTAGAATCGACCACGGATCCGTCCTCCGTCCGCTTTTCCCAGAAGTTTTGCTTCACTCTCCTGCTCCGCTAACTTCTGTCCTCCATGTTTGTCTCTCCTTCCATATTTCATTCCATCATGACCTTATTTGGACAGAGCTAATTTGCATAAACAGTGCCCTGCGAATATATTATAACAGCAATACATTATTAATACTGCCGTGCACGCCTTCATCTGGACCTGGTGGGGCCTATACAACTACAGAAGTCATCTTGAAAGGTGGACATTACACAGGTTTTCTGGAAGTGCAAGCATTACATAATTTAAGTTTATGTATTCGAGTGTGGTTTGGTGTGAAGAAGACGCGTTCGGCAAGTGTTACTCTCTTATTTGGTTCTTGAGTTGGGAAACTTGAGTTGGCAAATTTCCAAATGGATCCAATTATATTTAATGCTTTAATATTTAATATATATGTTTACGACTTTAATTAATGTGTCACGGGATATAGGCCGAGATAAAGTCTGTTTGTTTAAATGTTTTTGTTTTACGTAATACCTCACTTTTAGGGTGTGTGAAACCATGACCAGTGTTATTGTGGCATAAACATTGGCTTACTATATAATACTACAAAATCCAAGTATAATTATTATTTTAAACATCCACCAATAAATATATACTAGGCGCTCGTTAAGCTTCATGGCTTACAACAGGCCTAATAGGATCTTTGTCAGAGCACAGAATCGCAGAGATTAGTAGTCAGGCTACCATCTGTTTTTCGTGATGATGAAAAGATACATGTCGGGTAATACGTCAGCATCCCAAGCTGACCTTGTGCGGAAACAATCCGGGATAAAATGCGTAAAGAACCGGGCGCGGGCGCGGGCGCATCCTCCTTTTAGGCTGGTGTTAGAGCGCCGTCGTGTGGACGATTAGTAGAAGTACGTGGTGCTTTCAAGCGCTGGACCTGTAATATAAAGGTCCGTGGGAGACGATGACTTCGTTACATGTAAAGTATTAGCTATAACCTGCCCGTAGCTATGCAGGCGTATATGCTCATCACACCAGTCATTATTTAAAAAAAATGAAGATATATTTTTAAATTTCGTTTAATTCATGTAGGCCTATTACAA
The DNA here is from genome assembly GCA_026776725.1 of Gnathonemus echidnorhynchus. NCBI lineage: Eukaryota > Metazoa > Chordata > Actinopteri > Osteoglossiformes > Mormyridae > Gnathonemus > Gnathonemus echidnorhynchus. The sequence goes on from JAODJU010000079.1 coordinate 2,688,117, forward strand.
ATTATAAATTAGATCATGATACAAATCTCAAACTTTATCCAATAGGTTCCCATCTCATATTATATGCCGTGGGTTGAGACTAATTTCACTTACATTGGATTCCTCTTGATAAGATTAGTCGCGTCCAAATTGACAAAATAACGGTGAGATTGTGACCCGACGCAGCAAATCACCGTCTCTCTCGGTACCGTCACTTATTTTAAGCCCATAATACGAGTGTGCAGCATTACATATCTGGCAGTAAAACCGGTGATTGCGATGGCTTCTGTCAGAATTAAACACTATAATATAAAACAGTAGAGTCTGCGTGGGTGCGATCATTGCGTCCATTCTGGTATGCGGTCATTCTGGGACAAACACACACAACAAAACTCTTTGCTTGCGAAAGCTCCGATTCGAACTTGCTTTTTAAAAAAAAATTCTCATTGACTTTACACTGTAGAAAAAGAACTAAATGTGAAGCAGCTTAAATGTTTTTCAGTTAAAATTATATGACGGAATGAGATTAGCGCCTATCATTCCTTAAAAGTTTTTGTTTTATTCTTTTATATAAGCACGTGATATATAAAAAAAAACACGGTGGCCTGTCGCTAATTTCATTTCATTTTGTTCGCACACAGTACGTACACTCTGCAGCCTGCATCTCTGACAGAGCCGGCACTGGGGAGCGGCGTGGGCCCGGTACTCACAGAGCCGAGACCCCGATCGGTCAGCTGATGCGGGCATTCCTTTCTTCTCTGCTGGAGAAAGAGAGGTTTTGTATCTTCATGTGTCCGTGTCTGTGTGCGTGTGTGAAAAACTCTCCAGTGTCTCCGAGCCTCCTACTTTCATGGTCTTCTAATCGAGGTTGTAAAATACAATAAAAAGCCTTTATTTCGAAATACGTTTCTCAATCACAAATAATAAAATGTCCCCTTTGAAGATTTGTCTGTGGCCTCTACTCAGAATAAGGTAAGAATTATAGCATTCATAAAAATATCCCGAAAATAGCTGTCACATAAACAATGGCTTTTTATTTGTGCATGTACAGATCTGGGGGCTTCACATGAAAAATAAAAATGAATACATTTTACTTCAGCACAAAACTGTTCTTTCCTGCTTTTGTTGAACCTTTCCTAGTTCCTTGACATTTCAATACCGAATAACAGGTACAACTCGTTGTAGCACCGGAATGAAGTTTATAGGTGTTTTTCTCTTTTACATCGTCATTCCTTTGTGTTTACTGCTTCTAAAACAGGCACAAAATATTTTTGCTTGTATTAAGGAATGCTTTGTGGATTTACAGCTAAGGAGACGAAAAGCTAAGTTTAGAAAATGCTACTCATTCTGCACATTAATGAGACAAATAAATCAGGGATTATATCACATGAAATAGCACCCGGTCACTTCCCGGCGACCGGCATCAAAGGCGCCGTGGTGAGATTTATATAAATAAACTGGCCCGTTTGGCTGAGGGAGCGCGACCACCTCCCCATCTCCTGCCTGCGAACTGCCTCCACTTTCTCTGTCACCTTCCACTGCGACCTAATCATTACAGGACGAGGGTCAGCAAAAAAAAACAAAGAGGGAAAATCATAGAGGGTGCAAAAGGCCAATCCTGAAATGACAAAGCTGGGCATTTTAATAACATCCTGTCTGCGTTTGATTGCATCCCATGGGCCTCGCTGCTACGAGCCCTGGCTTGACTCTCAATGATCCTGTTGTTCCCTGTCTGGTTGTCCGACCTCCCTCCATCCCCCCCCCCCCACATGGCAGGGTGGGGGGGAACACAAAACATCAAGCAGTGGCTCTCCTCTCATGCACAGATCTGTTCTTCTAGTGGAAGCCAGCTACTGAGTAGGTGCTCCTTCAGCCCTGGATGAAGGAGGCGGTCACTAATTGGCAGGAGTGAGGAACCCCCCCCCCTTCCCCAAAAGGGCAGCTTCTCTCCAGCCGTGGTGCCGAGCTAGAAGAGCACTACTCAGCCACCAGCCCGAGCGAGGGATCGACAGTGGGAGGGAGCAGTGGTCCGGGGAGATGGACACCAGCGTATGTGCTCTGGAACTCCTGGGGGCCTTCTTCTCTGTGGTGGCCTGGGTCTGCTCGCTGGCCACCACCATCACCCCTCGCTGGATGACGCTGTCTACAGACCTGCTGCCCACGGAGATCTATGAGCTGGGGCTGTGGGAGACCTGCGTGGTGCAGGAGCCAGGCAGCATGGAGTGCCGTCCGTATGACAGCCTGCTGGGGCTTCCCCCGGACATCAAGCTGGCCCGCATCCTGATGTGCGTTGCCGTGGTGACCGGGCTCCTCGGGGTGCTGCTGTCCATCCCCGGGCTGCGTCTGGTTAACAGTTGCCAGGGCGAGGAGGAGTACAGGGCCAAGCGGGCCTTCAAGCTGCTGGGCGGCGCCTTCTGCGCCCTGGCCGGTGTGGCGGTCCTCATCCCCGTCTCCTACGTGGCCCATCTGACAGTGCTGCGCTTCTTCGACGAGTCGGTGCCGGAAGTGGTGCCACGCTGGGAGTTTGGCGACGCCCTCTTCTGCGGCTGGGCGGCCGGCTTCCTCCACATGGTGGCCGCGGTCCTGCTGCTCGCCTCCTGCCTGTACACGCCGGGGAGGTCCCGCACGGTGGCGGCCCGGTGGACCCGAGCATCCTGCGCCATAGACCGCGCCGGGAAAAGGTCAGAGTACGTGTGAGCTCCCACCCCCCAGCTCCAACACCCTGCTGAGCCCTAAATCAAACAGCAATTACTCTTCCTCAGCAAAGTGTAAAGCTACCATTTTCCTCACGATCTGCCACATATTTATTTAACTACAATCGCCTGGCGTCGTACACGGGGTGAGTCGTGGGTAAGCAGCCCCCCGGGCCGGCGTGAGATGCATCCCAAGATGCACTTGTGTTTTTTAAAAACACTTCTTTCTCAAGCACTGATGAAGGACTTGCTGTTGCTCTCTCTAGGATTTTTCTCCTTTTATTTCAATCCCCAAGTTTTCTGACTTTCACAATGAATGACTTTCTATTTGACAATTGACCTGATTTACTTAAATCCATCGGAAGAACAGAAGAAAATGTTTCAGAAATTAGTGGCATCTTCTAGGGGGGCTAAGCATGTTTTATGGTGTGAGACTGATGGAGGGGGTGAATCAGCACTGACCAAAGGACCAGGGAGGGTGGAGACTGAGAATAAGGGAAAATGCAGGTGATTTAAAACAAATTATATTAATTCTATCTTATTAAAATTTAAAATTTTGCAAATGTTAAATATATGTATGTGTGCGTATATATATGAACACACATAGTGCAATATCAGAGTGATTATATTTTAGCAAAAGACGTGATCTTACCTAATCAGCAAATATCTATAGTTAGATTAACACTTATGGAAAATGTTCTCCATTTTTCTTGTAGTGGTCTGTACTTGTGGAATAAAATCCCACATATTCAAACGGGAAGAATGTAAAATTATTGTGATTTTATGTATAAAAGGGCAAATATATAAAGGGTTTTATGGAAAATGATTATACGTTTGTCCTATATGTTTTATTTCTCGTTATCACTCGGATATGGTATAATATTTACAAGGCAAGGGCAATGGATGCCGAAATGCAAAGATGGTAATCAGAATATAAAAGCGTTTGGTGATTCAGTGATCGCTTTAGCCTTGGATATGCCACATTTTTTCCAGCGGGACCAAAGGGAAAACTTAACTGAACCGGGTGCCCGACAGATCGCGGTCGTTTTTTTAAAATTGATATAGATCTATTTTAGAAGGAGATCTGAGGAAAGGACGTGCGACGTCGCCGCTTGAGGAAGCCTTGGGCGATAAGCGCCCCCGCCACGCTCGGCCCCCCGACTGCGACCCGCGCCTCATCCGTCAGGGCGATTTCTGACACGTCTGAAGCGGCTGCCAAGCACTCAGCTCCGGGCACTTAGAAACACAGTCCTTGCGTGGCAGGTGGGTGCACTTGATGTTAATTCCACCCGACTGCCTCACTGTGTCCTGAGTTAAGCTTTCTTTAATTAACGACTTTAATGAATGACAAGTTCATTGAAGGAATGTTAAAGAGGTTCTCTAAAATTTACTGGGGCGTAATTATTATACAATACAGTTTTTTTCAGGAACTTTCTAAAGTTTCCCCGTGGTCCGTTGGTCAGCTTTGTCTCGTGTCCCACTCCACTGGGTGCGGTTCGTTCTTGATCCGCTGGTCCCGCCTGAACGGTGCCTCTGTTGTCCCTTTACAATGGATTTGTTATTTCATTATATGCTAATCTCTCCAATCACATACAGTGAGCTGTCCTGCATCAGAGAAGCAGGTAGATATATTACTAAACTTAAAAATCTGTTTAAAAACTCCAGGACGGCACAACAACATTGCAGAGTTAATAGTTAATTCATTTCTGTTGCGCTGTTTCATAACCTGTGTATTTCAATCCTGTTCTATTCTCTAACGCGTTTTCTCTGCGGGACGCCCGAAGCAAAAATGCTATCTGTAAATATTCATTAATCACCTCGAAGTGGAACTAACTAAAAAAAAAACCGACTTCTAATATTTACCCGTAACTCTATTTTCAAAATAACCCAATGGGGGAGGGAGGGGTTCAAATGCTTCAAATGTGCAGAAATGTCAACAGAGCCTTAAAGACTTATTGTTCATGAGTCGCTATCAACGAGTCCGAGTCAAGTCTGAGTCAAGAAATTAAGAGTCGAGTCGGAAGTCCAATTTAAGAGCGACTCCAGCCCGAGTCGGAAAGTCGGGTTTCCGTCTGTGATACACAGTGCGGTAAAAAGCAGGGTCACTGCGAAAAACATTATAATATTACTACTGCAGGCAGTGAATACCGGCAGTAACATTTCATATAAGCGCAATATAATAATCACGCCATAAAAAAACAGTTTTCTTAATTAACGATTTGCAATACCGCGCCTACAGAGATGAGGATCCTACATTAATGTAGTAATTTGAGTGCAGCCCCACCAGCATTGGTGGGGCTGCACTATAATACAAAAGTTCTTAGAGCGCCCCCTAAAGGTCTTAGGGGAGGCTGCCAAGGGAAGTCGTGTTCTTTTTAGGGGGGCGGACGGGTTCCCCTTAGCTTCCCCGTAATTCGAACCGTGCCTATCGTGAAAATATCAGTGCCAGATAACGTAGAAGGTGTGAACTTTGGACATTTAAATACATTAAAAATTTAATTGGGACACATTTTTCGCAAGAGCTAGCAAATCACTATGGTCTGATGTGCCTGATTATAGGTTTTTCATTTGATCGTTGATTCGATGCAACGCAGGCAAGTAGGCCTAATAGACAATCCAAAATAAGTTATATATAACAATAGAAACAGCAGTCTATAGAAAATGCCTTTAATTGTGAGGATGTTGGAACAGGTGGAGTATATATGTAATCTCCACACACAAAGCAAAAGACAGGAGACTCATCCAAGACAAAACGTCAAAACGTAACGAATTTACTTGTTCCGTAACACAGCAAGCGCACTCTTCATGCAACAAGCGAAATGATTTTCATTTTTATATTTATCTTCCATATTGATTCATTCAGTCCACCTTTCGTGACTGTTGAGTCATTAACTTGACATTAAATAAGGTTATTCTGACGGCCAACTAGCGCTAAAATCATTTGTTAATAATTAAACTGATTCCAAGTATTACGAAGTATGACGTGCTGTTATACATTAAACATGATATCATTATAATCGAACGGGATGTTACATAGTTACAATCAACAAAAACGTTTCTTTAGCGGATTTATTGTCCTCGTTAACCTGGGAGTCAGCCAAATAAAATAATAAAATAATAAAACTGATGGTTACTTAAGTCCTGCACGGCAGCCCAAAACATTGGGTGACTAAAAATAAATCCTCGCTTCGTAGAACAGCGCCGATTGAAAGGCGTGTCCTTAGATTTAATTTCGTCTAGATTATATATATCTGCCAATGGTGAAAGAAACCAAACGTAATTCTACTAATACTGCAGTATTGTTTTAATACATATCTTTTTGACAAAGAGTTAGATTGTGCAACATGTGCGGTGGGCTGGAGTAATAGTTCATGACTTTTTTCCGTCTCAAGCGGATTTTTAACCATGGCCAACAAAGCTACTGATGAACACTACAGAAAAATGGTGCTGGTGGTGAATTTTTCCTACGGCGGCATAACGGCTTCGACCAGATCCGAAGACTACATTTAAAATTGCTTCAGTAGCTATAGTCTGATTGTCGGCTTTGAACCAGGAATTCATCAAGGACACTCCGCTCCGTGTTTTCTGCAGGAGCTGATCTGCGACGCACCGAGCGGGACGAGGCGCATACCAGTCGCTCCTGCGTTTCTCTGTGATGCGCTGGGGACACGGTTTAAACCTCCATTTGACTTAGATAAACAGTCTGGTGACTTAACACTGACGGCTTTTTTCGCCTGCAGAATAAGTCTGAAGCCAGCTACGTTAAAAGCCTTTCTATGACACCGTGTAACGTGTAATTTAAATCACACTAAGCATATTGAAAAATAGCCCTGCCTCAAATTGAAGATGGCTGTAATTCCCCTCTCAGGGATGTCTGGGAATAATTCAGTGGACAGGAGATGGGAAACATGAGGAAAACTACTTATTCGTCCCAGTTGTTGAGCCTGTTTCCCCCTTAGGTGGGACAGCAGTTATCACAAACCAGTAATCAGGACTGATAGCAGGATACTGAACTAAGATTCTCTTCTTATCTTATCTGCATTAGTAAGGTACAAGTGCGGCACTTCAGCAGCTCCAGAAGAGCCCTAGCAGAGCCCTGATGGAAAGTCCAAGGTTTGAACAGATTCGCTTTGCCAGCGTGGAGGTTGACAGCAGCGCTTAAGCATCAAGACAGGCAAAGACCAAGTTTGCCTTCAAGATTGGGTGGAATTTCGAAAGTTTGCCTATCAGCCTTTCCTGCCACATTACTGTAACTGGTTTAGGTCAAGTCTGTGAGTAAGTATGCTGGGGAACCTGTGAATAGTGAAAAGGAGACAGATCTTCATCCTACTGGGGAAGTCAGATCTGTCAGTGAAGTTTCTGCACACAGAGGCAGGTCGACTGAAGAAGACGCCTTTTGTTCCCGGTCACTGTCCGCGGGACAGTGCTGCCCCCAGCTAGAGCAGTTGGGTCCAGTTATATTTCCTGTGCAACAATCACCACAGTGACAATGTCGTCCTCCCCACCCCGCCCCCCAAAAGGTCAGGCCTGGTCCTCACGTGCCTGCCGCTGCCAGCCACCACACTCACATGGTCACATGACTCACGCCTCAGTCTGGAGGTACTGGATCGGCTGGGGGTGGGGGGGGGCGCTCTCATCCTCCCCCTCTAGAAGCTGGGACGGGGGCTCGGTCGAAAGCTGCGGCACTCAAAGGGGGTCCGTGCAACAATTCAGCAGAAACACAAGGACCCGGTCACAGGTGATGTTCAGCTACCAATCAGGCCAGCTAACAGTCCGTCTCCCCAGCATCTGACCCAAAATGCACCAGCCACCCCAAAACACGGGCTACAATTAGTTCAAAGAAATGTTCCACACGACACCGCTGGGCTGCTTTTTGTATTGGGTAATAAAATCTAATTTAATTAATTATAAGTAATTTCCCCCTATTATGTCATCAGGAGGATTATGGGAGTTTTGTACGAACAAAATAACATTCCTGCGAAGTTTCCCTCCAAAGTCAACATGCAACCTTCCCAGGACTGTGGCAATCCGAGGTACAAATTGGAAGCACGTTAAAGAATGCGTATCGGGGGCAAGCGACACACAGAGAGGTTCCAGTGAAGTTCATTAGTGCCTTGGCGGGAGGCTGGTGAGCGCAGTGCCAGGATGTGGGATAACAGAGGTCCTACAGAGTCAGGCCCAACAGAGGAAAATCCCTTTTCCTCTCTGTCTAGTGACTGAAACTCAACATTTCTTAGCTGGAGAATGTGAACTCCTGTTCATACACTGACTCAGGGCAGGATCCCCCTTGGATTCTGGACAGACGCTTTTGGCTCCCCGGTTCTCGTAGGGACAGATGCCTCGTTAAAAATGGAGAGTGAGGTTCCAGGGATGCTCACCTCCATCTGCTGGAGCACCGGAACATGCTAAACATGCGCCCGGGACTGCAGTGCTGCGCAGAATGACGTTTTTCCCATAACAGGCTTTTATGGCCTGAGCTTAGCAGGTCCACCATTAAAATATTTAATGAGAATGTTAAAGTCACCTTAAAGTCACCTTAAAGTCACGATGGGAAAGGCTCACTACTGCTACTTCAGTTTGACCACCATCTTAATTGTCCAGAAATATTAATATTTCAATTCAACGTCTTTTTTTTTTTTTTTTAACAGAAAAATCCCACACAAAAACTAGTTCACATTTTTTCATCCTGTGGCCCTAACCTGCAGATAGATTCCTTGCCTCCCCCCCGCCCGTCACAAAAACGCTGGCACGAAGTGTAGAAGCAGGCACAGGAGTTGGGGGGGGGTCGGGTGAACACGGGGTTTATTATGGGTAAAACACACTCTGGAGTACGGGAAAGGCGAAGTTAAGACGTTAATGACCAGATTCGGGAAACATTCACAGAATCTCACTTAAATACACAGAGTCAATTAAACACAACTAGAAACAGTTGATGATAAGAGGATTCCACACGAGGTAAATGAAGGGGTGTGGCACACAGGAGGGCCATGACACTGCCCCTAACCCCGCTGGCCACAGTCTCCTTCCAGTGTGATTCACCTGTTATAGTTACATCTTATTTAATGTCACATTACCTGTTTTTGTCCAAAGCAACTTAAAACACAGAAAAGCCTGAGTCAGACTGTGTTCCTGGAGCAGTTTGGGGTTCAGAGCCTTGTTTCCATGAGACAGTGACTCTGCTGCCAAGAGACTTGAACTCACAACCTTATGGAAGTGGGTGCAGATCCCTAACCTGTTGCTGGACACACCACCCCATCCTTACTCAGCACATCTTAGGTTAATCTTTACGTTACACTGTTTTACCATTTTCATTATTTCCTGGCTTTGCTAGGTGCAGGGGTGCAACTGATTCTCTTCTAAACTTGATAAAAGTGTTTGATCATGAGATTCATAATTTAAATATTCACAATAATAAATTCCTACCTGTAAATTCCAGTTCTCTGTTTTTACACTGTAATTGATCTCAAAGTGCAAATGCTTTCAATGTAGCATCAGAACAACACACAGCAAAATGAAAAAATGCTGCTACAATCGCAGTCCCAAGAGCCCCTTATGGTACAATCATTCCTCCCAGACTGTCACATGTAAAAGTCCTTCAGGCGTCAGGAAAAACAGCCGCGGTCCACGCAGCTCCAGGGTGAATTCGTGCTTAAACGCAACTTTGCTGATGTTGCTTATGATGTCCACAACTAAACCATTATGCAAATTGAAGTGAATTAGCTCATGTGAACAAATTTGGAAATGGTATTGGTCACGTGGGTGGGGGGGGGACATTATTCATGTGTCCTCGAACGCTGGGTTGTCCCTCGCATGACCAGGGCTCTTCACGTCGCCGTTGCCCTGCGATGCGTCTGTCTGTGAGCCTCTGCCAGGGTTTGTAGTGGCCACTTGTGTGTTGTTGCCATGGCTACGCATGGCTGCCCATTCATGGTTGCTACGGCTGCTCTGGTTGGGCGCAGACTCAGCCCTGGAATGCTGTCTGTGAGGGACTGCTTTAGGGAGTCTATAAAAGATGAACGTCAATGCGCTGAGGATCGTCAGGATGGAGGCCAGCATCCCCAAGCTCAGTCCTGCCCCCACGTCCTGCCTGACGGGTGAGGGGGGCATGTGGAAATCGGGGGGGAAGTCTATTGTGTAATTGGCGGCCACTGACCTCATATTCCAGGCAAGAGGCAGCATGGTGCAGACTCCGGAGAGTAAGGAGAGGACGCCGGCCACAGAGAAAGCCGCCCTGAGCGGTTTCATCCTTCCCATCCCAAAGTAGACCCTCCTCAGTCCGTAGACCGCGCAGGCATTCCCGCCACCGCCCACCATCAGCGCCACTGGCACCAGCACCTGGGCCACCGAGACTTCCGGTGGTGTTGACGGGTCCCGGAACGGGATGGAGTGGCAGTACAGGACCTGCAGCTCAGAGGAGACCAGCACGCGGCTGGGGAAGCAGGCCCTCCAGATGCCCACCCAGGCCACTCCGGACGTGATGTTGGTGACGTCCGCCACGTGCCACACCCTCCACTGCACCAGGCCCATGGACACTGCTGTAAGGATCCAGCTCAGAAACCCTAACAGGAGGCCAGCAAACTGCCAGTGGGCTGTGTGTACTAGGTAGGCCATGGTGTCAGGACTGCCCCATCAAACACACAGAACGCTCTTCTGCTCTGCCAAGAGGAACTTGGTCCTCTTCTTCCCTCTCACTCTCTCAACTGTCATTTAAAGCTTTACGTCATGGCGCCTCCGTTAACGTACATCGTCACTCATCCATTCAGTCTCCCGCAGGCTTCACAGAAGAGTAAACCAGCGTAGCGCCAACGTCACGGCCGGAGACAGTAAAACGGCTGCAAGGAGAGCAACAAGAAACAAGCTGCATTAACGCGTGACGGGCTGCGAGCTCACGGAAGATGCAAGCTTTGAATTCAAGAGTCCGTGCAAAGAACAGAAAGTTCAAGGCAGGGGTTATCTAAGTGCTGCAGACTTGAGGCCAGAAGCCTGGCACTGACCAGGCTCAGGGAAATAATTATTCTGTAATTTTGCTCACAGGTGACCCGTGTTGCCAGGTGTGGCACGTTCAGAGCAGGAAAAATGATACAAAGGTCGAGGTGTGTCAGACCCTGCGGAACAGAAAAGAAAAGAGTAAACTCCAGACCGTTGGAGAGAAACACAGATGAATTACAGGGTCCTATAAGCCTAATGATGATTAGCTGAGAAGATTCATTTAAATTCATTCATTAAGCTGGATATTTCACTGGGAGAATTCAGGTTATGTGCCTCTGTTGGGATTTAATCCACCAGGGTCACTGTAAACCTCAGAGGGCACAGCCTCTGCGTTTATATGGCTCTTCATCTTTTTCAAATGATGAATTTGAGTTACAAAAGTGAAAGGTAGCTTGCACAAAAACCTTATTACAAAGACCTGAACAGGAAGATATATTAAAGATATCAGGAAGTGAAGTACATATAATTTAGGCAAGATACAAACTCACTAAGACTAAGAGAAACTGCAGTTTACGTTTCAGAGTTTTATAGATTTATGTAAATTGATTTTTGTTTAGCAGATGCTTTTGTCGAAAGCGATGAAATGGCACAAACATAGGAGCTGCTGAGGAATGACCTGGGTGTGAGCGCAGTTAGGGTGAGCTTCCAGTGAATGCCCAGGTACAGTGCAAGCAGGATTGGGGCAAGAGCTACACAGCAACTGCTAACAAAGCAGGGAGCTAATAAGACTATTCAAGGACCAGAAGTGCAACATTAAGAGCATTGAGAGAGACAACAGACTAGTAGATGAATTCCTGGAACAGATGGGTCTTAGATATTTCTCCAGAAGATGCAAATGAATTCTTCAGAACAATGGGTATATTAATATGAATTATTTCTTTGCTAGTGAAAGTCACACACAGCTCACTTTGACCATCTAAACAATGGTAACCTTAATTTCCTGATAGAAATGCATTGTGAGCTGAGTCAGTATAGAAATCAGGCAGAATCTCGAAAGTGAGCACTTACCTCACAGGACAGCAGCCTTCCACAGAACTGCAAAGCTGCACACTGGAAGTCCGCCTGTCAGCCAGCATGACGATGAGCACCTCCTTCGTCAGTCCTAAACACAAACACGAACGAAACGCAGCGAGGGCCAGGCGACGCGTGCTGGCCTGCTTATCGGAAACGCAAATACCTTGATTGGCATGGTTAATGATTCACTAATGATTCACTAGGAATTTACACACATGCATTCGGGGGGGGGGGGGGGGGGGGGCACAGCCCATATGTAAATACCCAGCTCTTCCTTATTGATTTCATAATGTCTGGCAAACTTGCTGATTCATAATAGACATTTCTCAAGTCACAACTTACAGTCAACCCGTCCCAAAATCCACAGGTGTCAAGAACATGCACCCCCCCGCCTCCATCATCCCTCACCTTCTTGTTCTCCATTCAGCATTGAGTACTACCTTGCCAGATGCCTTCTGGGGTCTGGAATGGCCAATGGCAGGTGTGTGACAGCACCACCTAGTGGCTTGGAGATATTACTTGCATGCCACCATGTTATGAAGGAGGGCCCTCATGCTCAGCCTTGGGGTTAACGTGAGTCGGAGCCAAGCGTCGATTATCCTATGAGTGTCAGCAGCTTGATGGACAGGGCTAAACAGAACCATAATCTCATCAGAACATGCATGTGAGACTGTGTCTCATGGCCGCTCAAGCCCTCCGGACACAGATAGATGCCTCAGCCTGGACGGCCACCTGGGGATTAGGGTTAGAGGTCATGGCCATGCGGATTGTATTGTGATCAGAGAAACGAAGAGGTACACTGAAGGACTGCATTTACACATGAGAAACACACAGGAGCACACGCGTGTTTAGAAGCCATGAAGTACCGTGAGGCAGTGTGGTCAGGTGACGGGCCGCTGCCTCACCAGGGGAATTCTGGGAGCAGAGTGATTAAAATGGTGGTAGGGTGGTTTGTGCGGGCCCCGCTCTGGTGTGAGGGGGCACACAGAGGGCCAGCTCATGAGCCTGGGGGGGGGGCAGGGCACACAGGTATGTTCTGGCTCATGTTTCAGTGACCTGCTGAATCAGTCAGACGTGGCTGAAGCCATACCGATGCGGGCCAGTGCCACGGAGGGCCTTTGCTCCTGAGGGTCTCCCTGCAGCCGCGCGCCGCAAACCAGCCGTGTGGATTGTGTGTAAATGCTTTTCAAACTGTTGGCATAAATAGTGTTTTATTAATAAATTATTCAAAATGAACAGAGCTACTTATAATGGGATGAAACATGAAATCAGAGGGATGCTTTAAGCGACATGCTGTCATGTACAGTATCTGCAAAAAACATCTTTGAAATGTAAGTACCTGCCCCAGACATCCCAGACGGCCACACGATTACAGGCACAATCAAACCGTTTGCCTAATTTAGTGGCTCCCCCAAAAAGACAGTCCACCACCTATATTCCTGAACCAGCTAGCTGAGAGCTTTCTAAGGAGTAAAGTCAGGTGTGCAGTTTGGGAACCACTGTCCTAATAAACAAAACGCAGCAGGGCTGTGAGCTCCTAGCACCAAAAGCAAAACACACCAGCTCATGTGGAGCAGATGAATAAGATGGAACCATTTCAGGTGTACTGACTGGACCAAACCCAAGGAACACGCTGACATGTTTAAATGCATGATGAGACTAGTAACATTGCTAAACATGGCTATAACTTTTGAAAACTGCCCTATTCAAGTTCACTGGGTTTATTCAAAAGCCTACAATAAATTACTAAAACTTAGATTGTTCTTCCCACAGAGTGTGGACCGTGTTGACCAATGGCTATTGAAATAGGAAATAATGTACCACTCCAGACTAGAAGTCACTGTGAGGTCAATACCTACAGTGAAAGCTTGGGGTCTCAAACACCCCTGAATAAAATACATTTTAAAAAAAGAATCCCAGAGTGCGGTTCAAGGTTCCCTGTCCGACGCTTCGTTCTTTGTAATCGCTTCTGCAAGCCTTCGCACAGTCCCTCTGCATGATAAAGCTGAGGGGTGAAGCTTTCTTGGGGAATTGGAAAGCAATTGCATGAAACAAAAAGTTGCTTCCTTCTCTCTTTTCGTGCTCATCTTCTCTGCCGCCACCTGGTGCGTTGGAGGTCTCACTGCAGTGGTAAATTCCACTCTGTCCTCAGAAGGGCCTCCTCTGCTCCAGTGGAAGGCTGTCCGTCAGACACTTGAGCTGCTCCTCCCCGAGCTTGATCTTGTCCTCCAGCTTGCGCTGCTCGATAATGAGCGCCGACTTCATCTTGACGAAGTGCTCGTAGTCGGCCAGGTGCTCCTCACTCAGACAGTTGGCCAGGATGTTGTAGACGATGTGCTCCCGCCGGTCCAGGTTCTCCTTCAGCTCTTTGGCATCGTCGTGCTGTCGGATGAGCAGCTTCCTCTTCTCCTCTAGGGTGCGCTGTGGGGACAGCGGAGAGGGTGAGGGGAGGAAATGACGGCAGATCAGCAGTGGAAATCGGCTGGAGAAACCAGGTAGTTGTTTTAGGCTTATTAATCAAACTATGTAAAATGCAGACAAATAAGTCACAACGTGACCCGCAGCTGTGATAAGACTATTACTGTTACTGTAAGTGCAATGTTTGCCCAAGAGATAAATTAATTAGCGTAGCAAATATTTATATAATATGACGCAGACATTCTACAGTTGACAAATCACTCCCTATGAAGTGATTTCCTTGGCCTACTTGCATAAGAACCACATATTGCATAAGAACTGCAGGTGTGTCCCCCATATTAAAGGCCCCCTCCCCGGTTACCTTCTCCTCGGCGGGCGCCCCCTCCTCTAGGCCGTTGAGGGCATTCTCCACCCTGGCCAGCCGGCCGGACAGTGACAGCAGCAGGCTCACCACCTTGTCCAGATCGCCCACAAACATGCGGAACTTGTCCAGCTCATTGGGCTTGCAGACGTGCTGCACCGTCAGCTCCACCTCCTCACCCAGCGCGTTGTTGGCCTGCACATCCTCCTGCAGACTCTCCCTCGCCTCTCGCAGCACTGCCAGCTTCCTGCTCAGGCTGTCGATCAGCTCGTGCTGCCGGGAAACAGGGACCAGGGATTGGCACGTTCAGAACGCCACCGGTGGACGGCCAGCGGAGCGGAGGAGAGGCCCGTACAGGTACCTTCTTGTTGGCCAGGTCCACGTCCAGCTCGTCCTCGGAGTCCTGCTCCTCAATCTCCTCCTGCATGTCTTTCATCTTGATCAACAGCTCTGCCTTGGGGGCTGATGTGCTGTAGTAGGAGGAGCTTGTTACCATGGGAACGGCGGCCGCCAAGCTGTCCTCATCTTGCCTGAGACAGTAGGACATGCTTTCAGCAAAGGTAACCAGTAACCACACAGTTAAAAGACATTCGTAGTATCCAAGACAAGGTAATTACAAATAACTGATCAACAGTGAGTAGTAAATCGATAAACTGGTAAAGAATGCAGCACGTGGGCTGAACTCCCCCACAGTGCACGACCGTGACACAGATTTGGGCTGTCTGGGATCCTTGCTTGATTTTAAATCGGCTATCTTGTGTTTGATTACTCGACCCAATTACTTTAAAATCACAGTGGAGCAGCTGAGTGCGAGGCCTCTGTGAGGATTCCACTTAAGAAGACAGCGGCAGTTATAGATCATTTCAGCTGGGGAGGGGTCGACTGGGGCCCTTTGTTCTGCAGACACTAGATTGTCTACATTAAGAAGCAAACCAATGTTATTTATGCAGGGCTTTGCAGTCAAATTTTACAATTTTTACAAACATGTAACTCACTCTGATTTCTTGTTTAGACTGTTTACACATATTTAAATGTAAATAATAATCATAGTAATAATAATACATTTACTTCAGACCTAAGGAATATACATATTTAGCATGTATGTTGTCATGAGGGCACTGGCCCCCCCGGCCACCCCTGTATAGAGAATTTCTCAGAAGGTTTGGAGGGGGCTGGTAAAGTCAGACTGGGGAAATGAGACACCCAGCACAAAAAAATCCAGCTTGCGGTTTGCGGCCTCGCCAGCAGGTGGCAGCGGCACACCAGGTTTTTCCAAAGCAGGGGGAAAGTGGGCACAGAGCGCGTTGGTCACGAGCGACCTCGTGTGTGACAGCCCGGAACAGAGCGATTTATCCATTCATAGAGTTTCCTACTTATAAGGCCGGTAAACTTCCCTCCTAACAGTATAACGGCCGGACCCTCCTGGGATCGGAGCCAGCTGTGCTGCCGGGCACACCCTACCTATCAGTCTAAGACTGTGCTTCCCAACCCAGTCCTTTGGGACCCCCAGACAGTCCACATTTTTGCTCCCTCCAAGCCAATGAAAAACACTGAGTACATGATACAGGTGTGTTGGGACCTGGGAGGGAGCAAAAGCGTAGCCTGGCTCTCCAGGGACTGGACAGAGAAAGGCTGGTATATACCAGGGACTGGACGGAGAAACGCTGGTATATACCAGGGACTGGACGGAGAAAGGCTGGTATATACCAGGGACTGGACGGAGAAACGCTGGTATATACCAGGGACTGGACGGAGAAACGCTGGTATATACCAGAGACTGGACAGAGAAACGCTGGTATATACCAGGCACTGGACGGAGAAACGCCGGTATATACCGACATCCACAGCCTTATGATTGCTGAGGGAGCAGGGGAGCAGCTCACCTCTCCTCCGCGCTCCTCCGGGGAGCCTGTTTGGGGGCCACTTTCCTGCGCTGCTGGGCCTCCTCCACCAGCTGCTCCCCCTGAGGGAAGATGCCCTCCATCAGGTCCATGGTGGTCTTCATCTTGGTCTGGTTCAGGATATCAGCCAGGGATTTGTCTCGCCCCACAATGTCCCGGGTTAGCTCCTCCCGTTTCCTGTCCTCCTCCAGCGGGCCGTCAGTGCCGGCAGGTGGGCCCCCATTATGAGAGCCTTCCTGAGTGGCCCCCGGGGGACCCGCATCTGCAGGCTCCTCCCACTTAGGCTCCATCTGAGGCTGGTTGTCTTTCTGACGTGTGTAAGCGCAAAACGGCGAGTAGGATGGCTCAGAGGGGCTGCGGGGGCCCAGCGGAGGACTGTCGGGGGCCCCAGGCCCCCCAGCAACCTCGCTGGGCATCAGGAACCGCCGGCTCTCCTTCTCTGAGCTGCTCTCCGCATGGACAATCTTGATGGGCACCTTCTTCACTGTAGCTCCGCCCTCCACCGCATTCTCCATCCTGCAGCAGAGTGGGGACACAGTGGCATGTAAGACCAGCCCGTCAGTTTTGCCCTAGGGTGATCCGCGGCACGCAGCCCCCCCTCACGCCAGAGAAAGGCAGCCAAGCAATACGCAGGAGAAGGAGTATCTTAGGAGTTGCTGAAATGGGTTACGGGATGATCAGAAGAGCCTCTTTCAGCTGAGATGCTAGTGAGAACCTGCACCGTCCTCAAAGAGCGCTGCACGCGCCGCTCCCGGGCATATAGCAGCCGCCTGAAGGGCGTGTCCGCAGCGCCCCCCCCCCCCCCCCCCCCCACCCCCCCCCCCACCCCCC